>JAANSP010003433.1:0-11323 GCA_036850745.1 Homidia socia
TGCTCCTGCTGCCTACCTACTTGAATGTATGTACACATAATATGTTTATGAACAGCTAAACCATTGAATGGTTTTAAAAGGAGAATAGCTCTTCCATCACGTAATATTATTAGCAATAATATTAGCCGTTCATAATACATGTAGCAACGTAGGTAAGCATGTAGCTGTATAAAGTCCAGCTATATAGTTAGGTGTTCATTTTATACACACGCTAAAAAGAAAGAACGTACTCGACGAATATCAATGAACTCTTTTTTAGCTTTCTGGATCTGGACAACTTGTCACGGGTAAATACAAAAACATGTACCCATTTATATGAATGTATATCCATATTATTATTAACTATCTATCAATGTTGTACATGTTATTTATTGCCATGATGCATGAACGGCATGTTATTATTAATAATAACAATATTTTTATGGAATCTTACATCCATATTATTTTTATACGCATAGGTATGCATTGGAGTATATACAGGCATACACATTCAGTACACAGGTAGGCATTTTTGGTTTCACCATGTGTGTCAAAACAGTTTCTCTCTCTCTCTCTTTGATTCAATTCATCTAAACATGCATTTTTTGTATTTTTCTACTTCTTTTCCCGTCCTTCATATCAGGCGGACTACATCACTCATTCGGCCGAAAACCCCGATCTCTTAGGTCACCTTGATTACGTAAGTCACATTACATAAACCGTGACTGTTGTGTGCGAGCGACTGAGCCACCACAACTATTACCACTACCACGACTA
Source organism: Homidia socia (assembly GCA_036850745.1). Lineage (NCBI taxonomy): Eukaryota > Metazoa > Arthropoda > Collembola > Entomobryomorpha > Entomobryidae > Homidia > Homidia socia. Next base: position 757 of record JAANSP010003433.1, read on the forward strand.
CTCACTGTTGTTGTGCTGGCTAGTTGGTTGTTGGCTGTTGTTGTGCCGATTGCCGACGTTATTATTATTACTATTATTATTACGCGTAGTTGTGTTTAGACTTAAACTAAGCTTTGGTATAATATAAAAGAAAAAGAAAAAAATAGTTTCACATATATTTTGCATGATGTGTTTGTATGCATAGGCATATAATCCATCTAAACGATTTGCATGTTTCTTTCTACTACACTGATTTGATGGTGATGTTGGTGCCATTCTCAGGTTATAATACTGCTGTACTGGAACCTCCATTAAGATGATATGTTACTCTCTTTATGATGATCCTATTTTTATTATTAAATACAACCATCATCACTGATACTCTTTTCTACTGTTTTCTCTGCATTGTTACATAGGCTGCTTACTAATGCAAGATGAGAAGTCAAGTACATAGCATGTGTCTTTAATGAAAATCAAGGCAGTTTTTCTTTTTCCCTGTTATCATCCGTGCACACATGATTAGAATCAGGAACGTGGTTCCAGGTTACAAGCATTTTTCCCTTCGAGACTTTTCTAGAATGGAATGTACAATATTGAACTCATTTCTTGCTGCCTTGTAAAATAATCCCTTTCATATTCTACCTGACGTTCCTGGAATGTTAAAGACATCCTTTGAGTCTTAGTGTTTAGATACTAGGTAATATTATTGCATAATAAAGCTGGATGAGAGTGAGTTGACTTGTCAAAAAAAGAAATACCTTCACATTTGATGACTGAGAAAGCCAACTAGAGGCCAATAGGGAAACTACTTTTGTGGTGATTACGAAACATCATTCATAGAAAAAGTTTTTTCTTCTTCTCATATCACAATAGTAAAAACATTTCATAACACATAATATGAGTAATGGATCAACCAATATGGAATGACGCAATAATTTAATGGTATGAAAAATTTCAAAAAAAAGAAGCAAACCAAATAAAAACAATTATTGCCGTGTTATATTCCGGAGGCGAAAAAATGGAAAGAAAATGTAATTGCACCTTACGCTTCATTTTATTATGTTGCGGTAAAAGGTTTAGAAATTAAAAATTACATTACAGTTCATGTACTTTGTGGATGGATAAATATTATGCATTATTACGAGAAATTATATTCTCCATGAGACTCGACAAGTTTATAAAAACTGGTATGACTTAAGTAAAGGCAAAAGAAAAATGAAAATAGACACAAAAAAATCGCAACATTTGAAATGCCAATGAAGTAGGTAGCCATAGAATGCTGCGCATTTTTAAAGGGAGAATGGTAGGAGAGAGAGGACACACACAGGCAATAATATTAATAAAATGTACTCACATCTGCATTTTTAGAAACCAGTCTTAATCTCAACAGCAGTAGTACTCTTGTTATTATTATTATTATTACTGTACACGTATTACTTTTAAGTTGTCCTGATCAAGAGGAAAAGAGAGATGGAAAGAGATAGTATAGGTAATATATTTCTGCATTTGACTGGATAGACAAGAGAGGAGATTGATGGAAAAATGGAAATGACTTCTTCTCTTTTTCTCTCTCTCCCTCTCTTGATATTACGTGGAGCCTGCTGCTGTTATGTATCATCATCCACTTGAAGAAAGCAGCAGAAAAAAGTAAAATAGATGGAACACTTGGTGCTGCTGCTGATGGTGAGCAGTATCATCAGCAACATTGCGCATTTTCGAGTGCACCGAACTCCAGAGAAAAAAGCAAAGAGAATCCATCAGAAACAAGTGTGATAGAAACGAACTAGTCATCATCATGATCATCATCGTCGTCGTTTCATATTATGAAGGAATTTTTTTTTCGCAAAACTCCATTTATCTGTTTTTCTTGGTTGTCGTGTGGCAAAACCTGACAGAGATTTTTTTTACACACTCGTGTAGCACAATCAGTGAAATGTAATAGTATGTGTGTTGAGTAATTACATAAGACATTATGCTCATTTTTATCTGGTTTCTTATAGCTTACTTCTTCTGAAAAGTAGCATATTAAGATGGAATGATAGCATTCTTCGCTTATCGTCATAGTGAATGTTGGAATGGAACATGTATACCTACATATTATTATATTACTTTTTATTGATAGTATAAAATCCTTGCGTGCACAACATCATACATGTTTGTGTAGTTCCTTTCATTTTCCGCCACACATGTTTTCGTTTTACTGCTGCTGCTGCTCTCAGCAGTAGCAATAAATACAGAAAGATATGTGATGCAAAACTCTGTTTTCACTCTTTGCACAACAAGTCCATCAAAATCGGAGTATTATCGGTGGCGAAACGAGAGTGAGGTTACGAAGTTGATAAAGTTAGTTGGAATTGGAAAGTTTATATTTGTTGGCTGACTGTTTGGCACATGTCAGTTTCTCTCTCTCTCATCCTTCTCTTGCTCACTTTTTCTCTTCGTTTCTACCAACTCATCCATCACCAAGTTTAAAACAACATTAGTTATATGTATATATTAAGCAACATTGTATATCTGCATTTTTACGTAAGAATTTTGCGATGGATAATGTTTGGCAGCGATGTTTTTAAGCATTTATTTACTTGCCTATGTAAGGTTTATTTTGTATAAATGCAAGCCTGTTGGATTATAGTTTTCCGACATAAACTTACTACTACTCTACAATTTCGGAAGGAGCAGCCGATAGAGCATTTTTGGATTATCATAAGTTTAGTAGCCCCACCAAGAGTCCGTCATCGTCATAGTTGACTGGCACTTTTACTTTTGACTCTTCCCTGCTACTGACTTGATGATGATGATGATGATGATGTTTTTCTTATTTTTCGCATAAACCTTGGTTATCATGAGTTTAAAAATGATGATAAAAGCGGGTATAAAACTGTATATAAATAGCGACACATGCAGTGAATTACATTGTCCCAGTGCATTATGTACAGTAAATAAAAAATAAATAAACAGAGCAAATAGTAGTGCACTTGTTCCTCTAAATATAAACAAAAAAATACTCCATAAAATCTATCTACTCGATTCTCTCAACCAAACAAGCAGCAGCGGCAGCAAGCTAGCACTCCTATCAAACATGATCATTCAATTCCAGAAGTAAACAATCTGACTTTTTGACACATACATACCTACTTTTGAGGGGAATGATATGCAACAAAGAGCAATCGCCCGAAGAAGTCAATGCATTCATCATGGGTGGTTTAGGTGAAAATATTTATTGTCTGTAAACTGATTCATTCAAAAAGATCATCTTTTTATACTCCCCACCAACACCATCATCATTGGCATGTCTATGACCACCAACAAATCCTCTTGCTTCTACCTAAACTTTTTTACGCAAATCATTTTTTTGCAATTTCATCAAGAGTAGTGAGTACACTTGAATTGCTACAAAGTAAATATATGTGAAAGCAAAATGCATGCCAACTTGCAGAAAAAAACGATTAACGGGTCTGCTACAGAAAGTTAATGTTTACCATTGGATGGATGAATGCTTGCTTAATGTCAAAAATGGTACTGACATGACACTGTTTGTTACGTTGTTGTAAACTCATTTTTGTCCAGCAAAAATGAACATAGAACATTTAGGTTGCGTTCGTATTGCCAACTAGAATGTCAAAGATAAGAGAAGAATCACAATCTTTTTTTTAATTTCAGTTTTTTTAATAACCAGGGCTCATAATGGCTTTAACGTCATCATCATGATGAACAGAGTGCAAGCTTTGACGAGCGTAGAAGGACAGGAAACTCGGGATAGATAATAAAGTTATCTTTAGCAGTACAAGCAAACTGCATACAGACTACATTCGTTAAAAAATATGTTGAATCTCTCAAGCGAATTTTTTGGCAAATGTATAAAATATGCACATACCTAAATAAATGAAGCAAGGGAAACGTGCTTACTAGGCATGCTTGATAATTTATCCCGTTTTCATTCATATTATTTATTTGCGTGCGCCTGTTGCTTTCCTTGCTCCTACATTTGCTCTTTTGATTCGCTTACAAACGTTTCATAAATAATAATAGCGAATTCGCGAATGTCTGATCCATTTTTACATGCATGTGCATAAGGAAACAGTTTGGGGCAATTGTCAAAATATAGAAATACACATATAAACCTTGTCATGTAAATGTATTGGTAGCAGTGGCATACTTCCTTGTAAAATGGTAGCATGGAAAGAATCGCTTTCTATTGTCCATGAATATTTAAGTGTTATTTGCGCTTTTATGTAAGTTTGGAACAGGAGATAAAAAACACATACGTATATTAATGTATATATACATATCAGCATGCAAGCATAAGTATGTGGTTCTATGCTCTGTTATTATTTAAAGGAAGGAAAATGGCATTGGGGACAGGAGGATTATGTCATCGTCGACAATCGACACACACACACACAAACAAACAAACACTCATGATGCAAAAGCACATTAAACATAAATGCTAAAAAAGTGGTTACATAAGTCTAATAGTATTAACCAGGCCACGGTTTTGTACACAGACAGAGAAAAGCACGGAACAGCCAACAAACTTAACTGAGCTCATCATCATATATGGTATCATTTATGTGTACATATCTAACATAAACATTGTACTACTACGTGCACAAGTACGTCGTTGTCATCGTCGTAAACGGCAGCAGTAGCAGAAGCGAGCACACAAGGCAAACAATAGTACCGGATTGTCATGTCACGGCTTTTTGGAACTAGAACTAACTGTAAACATTCGATGCTGCTGCTGCTGCGGTATTAAACGCTGCAAACCATCATTGGGTAATACCATGATGCTGATGATGATGCATATTAGTTTTGTATCTCCAAAAATCCATTGCCAACGAACGATAATGCCATTATATTGGCTAGAATCCTACAATAAATAGTATTATGCTGTGTGTAGTAGTGCAAGCATCATCATCAACAACCAGCAGCGCATTAATAATATTTTTCGCGTTTAGTTTTCCGTTTTCGATTTCCTTGTACCCTGCCTGCAGTTACTACTCCTACAACAGACAACTAGGTATATGCTGTAAAGACAACAAATTCCAATCTGGTAGTACCGTAGGTACAAGTTTGCTTGGATATTTATTTATGTATGTGATACATTTATTGAAATGTCCCATTTTTCAAAACCCATTTTTCAAAAAAAGAAAACATTAAATATTATCATATCACATGTTGTACCTATGTTTCACCTACACAAAGTCTACCAGATGTGGCATTGACTACAGCTTACATTGAGCGAATAATAATAATAAAAATAATAAAAATGTGAGCTTCATACACGAATCATTGAAATGAAACGAACACTTATAAATGTTTCCAAGTGTTGGAGTTTAGAGCAGCATAATATGACATGAGCAATATGCACTGAATGTCGGCAATTTATGTTTAAAAAACTATTATGAAAATCCCAAATTGCTTTTTGGTTAACTCTCTCGCTTTTCCCCACTTTATGTCAAATCATTTTTATAATTTGAACCAGCAATTCATTTCAACTAAACTTGAGTTGTCTCTATGTTTGTACACACAGACAACAAAATGTTATGACATACTTACAATTATGACGGTGTTGGTAGTAGTCGCCATAAAAAATGTTGTTGCATCATCTACGTGTCGAAAGTTTTCATACAATGTGTACGTTCCAATTTCGACGAAACGCTGAAACAGTATGGACATACGCAGCGTTGTTACGTTGGTATTGGTGAAACAAACCGATGAATCATAGTAATAACATGTCTTGGCGGTTGTTGTATGGCAACGTATTATGCAATAAAACCTACCAACCAAGTACGAGTATTGTTGCAACTGTAAAAAAAAGTTTAGGAAAAGTCAAGACGATGCTGACCGACAGAAGAAGCAATGATGTATGCTTACGAGTTTAATATGTAATACGTTTCTTGAACAAGGTTGTGTCACGAGCATTACGTTATGTTTCATCGTTCATCATCGTCGCAGCAGCAGCAGCAAAAAGGAAAGAACATCATGAAATCATGCATAATTTAATCTTTCCTTCTTCTGTTTCAATGGACCATTGACCATTATTACTACATTATTCATTTATATACAGGGAAGAGATTTGACGACGACGCAGTTTGCATAATATATATAATAAGGAAAAATAATATTTGTCTTTGCCTTCCAATCCAAACATTTAGAAAACACAAGACATTAACAATCTCTGGATTTGCATTGGCACAAATGACTTTTGCACTTATTGGGCGGTTGTAGCACAACTGACAGTTCAATTCTTTTTCTGTATTTCTTCTTCTTCCTACTCCTCCGCCATTTTGATACAAGATTTTAAGCGTTACGTTTCACTAGTATTGAGTTGTGTCAGTCAGCGCAGCGTCGTCATTGCCATAATTATGCTGCTGCAAAACAAGAGGGTTAATAGATAATAGGAAAATTACATAAATGCTTGTGCATCAATAATAAGGAAAAATAATATTTGTCTTTGCCTTCCAATCCAAACATTTAGAAAACACAAGACATTAACAATCTCTGGATTTGCATTGGCACAAATGACTTTTGCACTTATTGGGCCGTTGTAGCACAACGGACAGTTTTATTCTTTTTCTGCGTTTCTTCTTCTTCTACCTCCTCCTCCGCCTATTTTGATACGAGATTTTAAGCGTTACATTTCACTAGTATTGAGTTGTGTCAGTCAGCGCAGCGTCGTCATTGCCATAATTATGCTGCTGCAAAACAAGAGGGTTAATAGATAATAGGAAAATTACATAAATGCTTGTGCATCATTCCTCCAACTCCAACTGCTACGGCTGGCTTAGTGAATGCAAGCAATAATGAAAGACCGACAAAACAAAAGAGAGACAAAGACGATAAAAAATTTTGTTGGATGAATGGTACAACATAACACTGAAATGACAAACAATATTTTTGTGAACGATAAATAAACGATTCTATAATATCTCAATAGTCTACATTAGCTTAAACTTGCAGAGGAGGAGGTTTTAACCAATGACTGCATGCTATTGTGTAACGTAATTTTATAGTTTCGAGGACAACGTATGTATGTACATATTTCCATAATATATCATCATGAATCATTGGTATGAGCATAGTGTGTGTACACATGCTACATAGTAGTAGGTAGTTGTATAGAATCTACAAGTATTCTGCTGCTGAGGTAAATTGATAAAAGAGGAGGTCGACTAGAGGAGGAGAGCATTGCGGAAACTGGAAACCATTTTTCTAACAACGTAATTTGTCTGGCATTTAACTGATATTTGATGATGATGAATGATGATGCAACTTGCTATTAAACAGTATAAAATGGTTTATTGGTACATGTGTACGTTGCAACAATGACAGACACAAGAATAATTATTGTGACCAATAAATGACACACTGTGGATCATTGAACACTTTTGAGCAGTATCAAAAGTGCAGAAATGTAAACAATGGAAATCTCTCTATTTTTAGGTGAGCACTATAAATAAAGACAAAGGGAAGGTCATTGATTNTTTGAGCAGTATCAAAAGTGCAGAAATGTAAACAATGGAAATCTCTCTATTTTTAGGTGAGCACTATAAATAAAGACAAAGGGAAGGTCATTGATTGGCGGAAAAAGTTTGATACTTTCATCACTGATGCTACATAATGTGTGTCAACAGAATATATCTACTATGGGGCAATCACTGTTTGTAGCAATAGGACGTAGAACTCTGATTTCACTTTAATTCAATGAAATTTTAAGAAATTGTCCAAATTCCTATTATAGAAGGTTCAATGAACTTATAGGAATATTATGTCAACAATACCACAAGAGTCACAGGACGCAGCTACATAGCCACCACAACGCAATAGTAATGCGCTCTCAATAAAACTACTATTGACTTTTTGATTTCATAGTACGTAAATACTTTGCCCATGAATATGATTTCATTGCCAATTCCCTCCAAAAAAACTTTTTTTAATACCAGTAGCAAGTAATCATACAATGTTTGCAATCGTCAAGGAAAGTCATTTAAAGGAAATTATGGCTATGATGATGATGATGATATTCCATTGCCATCATCACGATCCGTCACTATTCTACAGACGCACATCTCATCGTCATACCTAGCATACCTATTACCTAGGTAATTTTCCAGAATCACAAAAAATTCTACTAGCTCCTTTACCCACTAAAACTCTCTGAATTGCCCAATCCTACTCACATCATCACATCCCATGCTTTGTCTCTCTCTCTCTCTGACACACAAACTCTTTATTTATGCAAATTACTGTATCGTAATTGTTAGGTGGTGGAATTCACGTAGGTAGGTAGACAAAAAAGCAGCAAAATTCATTGTCAAGGGTGCATCTAGTCAGCCTCGAAAAGCGACCACTGATAAATAAAAAACTATTCTCGCCTGAAAACTATCGTGATTTATTACTACTTGTGGCATCATAATACTATAATCATTCTTACAAGCATAATCTCAGCAGCATACATGCAAGCAGGAAACCTGCTGCTATTTTGTTAGCAGAGAAAACGGTATGATGTGCTGTGAGCAAGTAACATCATCGCCGATTTCAATGATCTTGATGGTTACGATAATGAAGATATCGCAATCCTCTCGTACACACAGCAGCAGTAGGAGTTTTCTAGCAAGTATTACTCCATCATCGACAACCATCAGATTTGCCATTTTACTTATTCTTCTTCTTCTTCTCTCCATCATCAGCAATAAAAAATACAGCAGTATCTCAACGAAAAAAAACGCACTGTAGTGTATACATCTAGTAACGTTTACGTATGATAATAATAATAATAATAAAATTAATAATAATACTGATGACGATGATGATGATATCATATTATTTATATGGGCTGCACTGTCTATTACATGATCATTACATTAGATATTATATAGCGGCTCTGTACAAGTGTTTGATCTTGAAACGAATGATGGAATGGAACCTTGGCCGCGACCTCAGCTCCTTCTTTTTCCTTCTTCCTCACTTCCGTATCACTTTATATTCAATATCTCTCCTCTCTATTGTAGCACGCTCGTGTTATATTCTTTGACTTATTATTATGCGTTCCTATTTATTTATTAAGCAATTTGACTTGTCTGTTAGACAAGCACACGCTCAAAAAAATGCTTGCTCATAATATTCTAAACCCCGTTTACCTGCTCCACAAATAGTATTTATAAATATATTTACCTATGTATTCCATTAATGGCTGTATACTTACTACTACTAATATGAATGGAATGCGAAAACGATTATTTAGAAGGAGCAAGACGTAGAGCAACGTTCTTTAATACTATTCCTAGTACTGATGACGACAACGCTCGATATTGCTTCTCAATCCCAGCAACAATGTATGTGATTATTGTCATTATTATTATATTTATGCTTCACTTGCGCATTATTTTACTACTACTAAGTCTTTTTTTATATTTTTTGCTCGTGTGTGTTATTGCTTTATTTAACACTGGTTTGCGTTTGTTCTTGCTCATCATCATCGTGATCATCGTGTCGATTTCGCAACCTGATTCAATCAAATTTGCTATATTACAAGCAAGGTTTATAATTTGTTATATGTATTCATGAATGTATAAGTATATATCTCATATATTCGTATATGAGATTCGTAAGGTTTATACATGGTTCAGTAGTAATGGTGGTAGAATGTCACTCATCATAATATTATTAAGCTGGACTGTTTTGATACTCCGACAACAAGCAACCGCCGAGCGCCACCGCAGAAAAAAGAACTTGTTGTACTCGTACTCAACTATCATGTACTACTAAATTTTTAATAGGTTAATGCGATAAAACACTCAACTTTTTTAGTCAGCAGAAATAGAAGTAGTAGTATAAATACTCTTGGTAAACAAATAAATCAACTAAATGGGATTAAATGTAATGGGGATCAAAATGTACTTGATTAAATTAAGTAAAACCTTGTATGGAGCATGGATACATAGCAGTACATCACTTATCTTATTTTGTAATAATAATAATGATCTACCCCAACCAATCAATCAGTTGATGGTACAACTTTATTGTAGAGAATACAGTTTAGTAGATATGTATATTTCATTGCCTATCGCGGTTAGCCAACGCTTATTATTATCTTCAAAATGCTGCACAAAATATCATTTCAAGACCAAAATTTACGTTTCTCCATGATCATTTTGTAGCTAGCTACGATGGAATATTGTTGAGCAGGAAACACGCATTCATCTGATTTCTGTAATTATTATTATTATTATTATTATTGTCATTTTGCTTTTACCGAAAGCATTGAGATTCTGAAGCTTGGTAATAGATAACGGAGTCATATTTATTTTTATTATTATTAGCTAAACACAGCATCAGCGTACTACTAACACGGAATATGTAATAATAATAAGAACGACTACAACAACAGGCCAATAACAATAACATCCAGTTTAATGAATGAACGGTCGCTAAATTGCATGACATGGCACACGTCCGTATAATATTTGTTTCTCTGTTTTGTACAAGTACGCTAAACAATTTGAGTTTGGGTTATATGCGGCTAATCTCTACCAGATAAGAATCTGACGTAACTGTTTATAAACTGCTTTATTTCATGATCATC
>JAANSP010003434.1:0-11320 GCA_036850745.1 Homidia socia
TTTGTCGGAAATGTAAAAAACTCAAGGATTTTCAACCTTCGGATGCAATTCTTTGGTTACGAACCGTCGATCGGAGCTTATTACTTCAAGGCTGGCAGGTAAGAAAAGAGCACCAAAAGCGAAAAGACTAAAATGCCATTGTATGAAGATAAATAAAAAAGAAAGAATGAGGAAGTCATTTGTCACGTTCTCACCTCGTGAAGGTATTCTATTTATTTCTAGGATATTGCGTGTAAAGGGTAAAAAATTTGATCCTTTTCCTCCAGACAACAATCAAACTGAGCACGACAATTGATTTCACATGCTATAATATTGATTCAATGATATATTTGGCTTGGTGCATTGATTTTAATTAATGTGGCCGTGACAAACGATTCTATTTATGTCTCTCAGACGGAGCGTATTTCACGCTACGTGAACTTTCACTATATGCGGCACATATTTCCCAACAGGACTGAAAGCCGTAATAATATTATACGTTTTCGCTTTGACTTTTCCTGTGTGTGTGATATTCCTCTTTTATACAATGAATTATGTGTGAACTGTGATGGCTGTAGGCATAACCGAAAGTATAAATCTCAATCAATGTTGGCATTTTCCTGTTGTTCCTTTGTAACTCACGTATGCATAGCAAATGCATGCCTAAATACAGATACAAATTGAGCTTTCGACAAAAACTCGTTTTCACTCTTAATCAGTAGCTCACGACCAAGTCTGATATATAATGCATTTATCAGAGCAAATTTGTTGGACTGGAGTGAAAATACCTGTTAAGTGGTCATAATGTCATTTGAGATAATCCCACAAATAAATTAGCAACACGGTTTTTCATGAACGTCACTCACTCTGCCAGTTAATAGTCAGTCAGAGAAACCTTATTAGCACACGCTTTTAATAAAAGACAGAGAATGTCGACAAAAGAATGGAACATACTACATTTTGTCAAGTGAAACTTTGCTAGAAAGGAGCCCTACCGATCCAGTTTTTTCTCTTGAAATAAAATACATGTTTGTAAGGTCGGTGGTTTTTCTGGTTTTCTCTTTTCTCTATGATGATGCAAGAGAAGCAATTATCACGTGAAAGAACCTTTTTATTGTGGTCCTTTTTTCATAAATGAATAAATTAATTTTAGTTCAAGTACGAATACAAGTATTTCTACACTCTTTACAATGTGGAACAAGGGCGTACATCACATTGATAATTTGATAAAAGTTTACATGAAAGTACTTTGAAGCAAGGTTTTTACAAAAGAGCCTTTTTGATATTATTTTTGGCTACCTGCTCCAAAACAATTAGCATCTTCTTTCAATCTATTAAAAGGCACTTCCGGCAGCATATTACACGTTCCTCCACTCAGGCAAAGCATTTTTACTGCAAAATAGCATCATTTCATATTCATCGTGTGTAATTAAAATTTGGCTGCCCCTCGTTCTCGTCTCTCTCAAAATCTCAAGTGCTGCTGTCAAGATAGGCACACAAGTGTGCTGTTTACATAATGCCATGTAATGCACACGCACTGTATAGATTCAATATTACTTAACTTAGAAACATGTACCTATATCGATAGATATAATTTATAGTCTATAACGGAAACAAAAACTTTCTCTTTCATTCAATTTCCTATTTTTTCTCATTCTTCTCTACGAGAACGAGTACCAGCGCTCATTAAATTTTTTTTATATTTATTTGTACGATGCACATGGGCTCGAATAGAAACACACGCTTACATGGCCGTCTGGCAAACTGCCCTTTTCTGTTTATTCAATGAAAAGGGGCACCAACTGTGTGACAAAGTGTCATGTTTGGTAGTAATTCATGTCGGCAATTTTTAAGCCACAACTTTTTCTAATACTACCAGTTGTTTCTCTCAAATATATACTAATACTTTTTAGACTTATCGTTCATATCAAGAAAGGGTCGTTACATTTTATGTGTAAATTACAGTCATTTTTATATTGTACTGGTTGGTACATAGTACGTCGTGTGCTCTGCTCTACTACCAACTAGGTAATTCATTATAACAACTGTTGTAGTACTTTTGATTATAACAAGTCAGTGTGATGTTTCTTTGTTATATTTTATCAGAATATAAAATGTACGTGTTTAGACACACACACTACATACCCCTTTTTTTATCCATGATTTCCTAGTAAAAAAAAGTCAGAGCAGAAAAAAACTACTTCCGATGCTGAATTTAATACGAGCTTAGCACGAGAAGCTGACATTGATGAGGATCAAAAGCTTTACGTGTGTGTTTACTATGTGTTCTTGGTTGCTTTCACTTTGCCTCGAGAAGGAACAAGTCCAAAAAAACTTATGTGCTGTTGTATGTAACATTTCGGGAGTGCATAATGCACACAGTAAAAACTTTCCAAAAAAACTCATTTTCACAGAAACAAAAAAGTTATATTACTCTTGTTACCTACAACGCCAGACGACCATGATGATGATGATGGTGGTAATAATGTTTCATTATTGTTATTATTATAACTTGGTTGATGACCATTACTGTTTCTCCAGTTTCCTTTGCTTCTACGCATTTGGCTGTGGCTGAGCCTTATATAATATGTGGGAACATGTATGTCTCTCTAATGTAAACGAAGATAATAATGATACAAGATACAATGAAGGATGAACCATCTGTACCGTGCTAGTACTTGGAAAAGAAGTAACTTCTAAATAAGTGCGACAACAGTGATAGTAAGTATATGTAGAGATCTAATTAAAATATATTTTTAGAATAATACCAAGAAAAGAATGATGACTTCATTTTCATTAATACTCCCTAAATGCGTCTCCTGTTGAGATTTAAGCCTCTCTCTCTTCTTTTCCTCGCTTTCACACTCCTTTCACTTTTTCTCGTATGTGTATGCATACGTGTTTGTAGCTGATGGTGAAAGTAATTATGGACAGCTCCGGGGCCAATCTAATTAAAATATATTTTTAGAATAATACCCAGAAAAGAATGATGACTTCATTTTCATTAATACTCCCTAAATGCGTCTCCTGTTGAGATTTAAGCCTCTCTCTCTCTTCTTTTCCTCGCTTTCACACTCCTTTCATTTTTTTCTCGTACGTGTGTGTATGCATACGTGTTTGTAGCTGATGGTGAAAGTACTTATAGACAGCTCCGGGGCCATGAGCGCGCTAGTCATTAAAATCTTCTATTGCAGTGAGAGTACATACGCTGCCTACATGCAATCATTTAACACGAAATCATATACAAAAAGCCAGTGTAAACTAGTATATGGCAATGCAAAATAGTAGAATTAATGTTGTTCGATATAAAAGAAAAAAGGAAACTTTTTTGGCTGTTGCATCGTTAGCATTGTTAGAGATAAGCTTTTACCCTTTCAAATTATAGTAGTAGTGCCACTACTGTAGTGGTACCACACAGGAGCCATTATGTAAATCAATGTATTGCACAATAATGGGTTATGAATGAAGTTCTAACACATGCAATACTGTACTCTTTAAGATTACAATGCCGTTTATTGCCTGCAATATATTTGAAAAAACAATCTAATATTAATTTAAATAACCCCTTTGACGATAATTTTCAGGACGTCGGCTTCATCAACCCAGCGAANCCCAGCGAATATTGTTTTTGTCTACTTGCTGGTCCGAGAGGGCATTTGGTTGGGATCAAACAACTCGGAAATCCACCCCCGAAATGGACTCACTTCATCGTCATCCTCCTCTACCACTACAACTTCAAACTCTTCTGACGCTTCCTCTACTGCCAGCTTGGTTGATGCAGACGTGATTGCCAACAATGCTAACGCTAATAACGGGAATGTGCCCATTGCCTCCAACAACATTAACAAAATCAACAACAACCACTGCTCCACATCCTCCACTAGTATCAACAGTAATAGCGTTAGCAACTCCAATAGTACCACCTCCTCCTCCACTACCACCGCATCTTCTGCCACCACCACAATCAGCTCCTCCTTAAATAAAGGAAAAACCTTGTGGGATTCCATTGAGCACGAGCGAGATCTTCACAGTTACGTCCTTACTTGTCTCTATCTGTCCTACTCTTACATGGGAAATGAGATCTCGTATCCACTGAAACCTTTTCTTGTCGAGGACAACAGAGAAAAGTTTTGGGACAGGTAAGAAAAAATAAAAAAAAACGTTAATATAACTGCCTAAAAGGAAAACTACATAATTTAATATGCATTACGCTAGTCGCTCGCAAGTTGTACTTCTGATACTGCCGTATTTTATAAATTTATGGGTTCTCTTCTTGGATTTCCTCTGTGGCCTTCCACTGAAATTGCAAAGGACTAAAAAATTCAAAACTTTCTAAAGCATTGTAATACAAATACTCTATATTTTTTCTATTTACAGATGTCTACTCATTGTGAATCGTATGTCAAGGGATATGCTGAGAATCAATGCGGAACCGGCTTTCTTCACTGAAGTATTTTCAGAACTGAAATCTGTTGGCGTCTCACTATAATTAATTTAAAACTAACAATACGACTCAGGCTAGAGATACTTTTAATTTTACCTTTTACTACTAAATTATTGTCATTCCAATCGCTGGTGATGACGTAGCTAAAAAACGAAAGTCAGTGGTGTGTGGGCGAGACATTCTATGGAGGGATGTATTTGAGAAATGCTGAAAGCTAAAAGAAGCTTAGGGCGTAGGTAAAATGTCAATTAATTATCATTAGAAGGAAGCTTGTCGATAAGTAATCACAAGCAGAGAGATGCTACTAGAAGAAGAGAAAATGTCAAAGCTCTCCGTGCAGTGTCTTCAACACATGCCCTGCTCAAGTTAAGGAACGTATCTGACTTGATGAAATCCGGATGAGTTCGGTCATAACAACTTTTCACCTTACTTTTAGAATACGAATCTGCGTACTCAGATTAGGTACACCACGTAATTAATTTAATTAACTATTTATATAAAATAGAATTAGAAAGCAACTGTATTCTTAAGAACTCGCGTGAAATACAGCTAGAAGGTAGCGTTAGACATCTGTGTAGAGGTAGAGTTTAAAAATTGTAATTAGTTTAAGTTGTAATTTTATGGCAAGTTTCGTTGAGATTTAAAGAGTTGTTTAGTTTTGCATAAGTAATACATTTGTAATAAGAATTCGTCAAATTGCCAGCAGCAGCTTTTACGTAACTGCTAAATTAAAATTTACACACACACAACAAGAAATGCAAAAAGTCAGCTTCGGAAGGGGAAATTACTTACAAGTTACTGCGTAATAATGCTTTAAAAATCTACCTTCCATAAAACGCTACCTGTTTATTTTAAGACTTGTCGAGTCTGACTCATGAAATTAGTGTGAGTGAATCAGGACAAATTTATGTATATGACAATGATGATCAGTACCAACCACATAATTTTAACGCGTGCACCCTCAAACTAAAAAAAATGTTCTGTAACATCCGTTTCATCTGCCTAATAATAATGTAATAATAACAAAAAATAATGCTCCCATGATTTACTTTTTCATGCTCTAAATTTTTAGTTTATTTTTTCAGTTTTAAGTGGTTACATACAAAATACCTAGATGAAGTTTAGGCTTGATGAATTTTTAATATGTAACATATAGGATACTTGGAAATGAAAGGAAGATGAGCTAAGTAAAAACGAATTTCAAATGTGTTCACTGTGACAAAAGTAATAGGAAAAAAAGATTGGAAAGGGTGCAGCCTTTGTAAATATCTGCTTGCGAATCTAACTACATAATCTTTCGAAAAGAATCATCCCTCGCATAGATTTTTCTACGACGCTTTCCTTTTTAAATAAATTGTAGACACTTTTGTTTAGGAAAATACAATGCACATTTATCTCTTTGTCACTTTATTTTTTTGCCCTTTATTATCATGGTGGAGCATACAATTGTTTAGAGACTGATAAAAAAGATGTTACGCAGTACGCTAACGCAATCATTTACATTCATGCATAGATATATCAAATCATAAAATTCAAGACCAAAGAAATTCCAATCTAACGGCCAGTGAATCCTGGTTAATATAAAATCATTCATCATCATCATCAGAAAGTTGTTGGTGCTATTGCTCATATGCTATATTATACATTCTTAATGAGTTCAGGTTATATAGATTGTACGTACAACAGTTTTAGTGGAATTTAGTTGGTCACTATAATATTCTTTCCCATCAACTGTTTAAATACCATAACTTATTTCTAACTTCCTTTTAAACATTTTTGTAGCAAAAAAAACTTTTAATTCCCAGATTGTTAAAACGATATATATTTTTATCCAGTTTACATTTGGGACTTAAATAATAATTTAATCAATAATTTTGAGGGAAACCACTTCTGCAAAACCTACAGCCAAAAAAGAATGTCAAGTTTTTAAGTGCTAGGGAAAGAAAAAATATACTCGTACTCGTTATATTATTGTTGTAATAATATAAGCGTAGATACCAGATCATGCGCATCTACCTTTATCTTCTCGGCAAAAAAAATAAAAAAATAAAAACTTTCCAAGAATATCTGTAAAAGTTATAATGACATTTATATGAAAAAGGAGAAAAAAAATAAAATGTAATTTAAGGAATAATTGGTTTAGTTTATAATAAACTTATGAGTTAGATTTCCTAGTCTTCGTACCATGCATTTGTAAAAAAGGTTAATTGGTTTAGTTCATAATAAACTTTTGAGTTAGATTTCCTAGTCTTCGTACCATGCATTTGTAAAAAAGGTTATATAATTATTAAAACTATTTATTGTAATACTAAGAAATCCACGAAGGTTATATTTTAACAAGAAAATAATAATGTTGAAATTGCATCCTTTACTTTCGCGTAAATTAGATTTTACGCAAAAATGTAGATTTAAGTTTAAAAGCACTTTAAAAGTAAATTATAAGTTTTAAAAATGGATTATGTTTTTGAATGAAAATGCTTGGTTGGCTAAAAAAAAGTATGTTAGATATACATATACTCTAATTTTACATGACATGTGTATTTAATATAATATATAATTTAGTCACATAATAAACTTTGTATACATATTACAAATAACTTCAAATAAGTACACGAATTCTTGAAAATGCTCAACGAGCATATTATTATAAGAATGAACTGAGACCGGTTTTTCGTTATTCGATTGTGATTTTTAGGAAGAATGTTAATTATAAAATCGTGTATAATTTTTGAAACTTTTGTGGATAAATCTTCAATGTGAACAGACACGCCTTTATATATTCTCTGTAACTAAATGTTTTAGCACGTGTCTCACCTAGCTGTGTATTATTATTATTGGTATGTGTTTTATAACGTTTAAGCAACTATTCATTCTAATTCTATCAAGAGAGAATGCTGGTTGTTCATCGTATTTTACAAAAAGTTTACATTGACTGTTCACTGCAAATTTTCCTCTTTATTTATTACCAGTGCTATCTGGTATATTTTATATTCCCGCATGTTCGGTACCTCTAATAAACTTGGTAATTTATCATTTTTATTGTTGTATTTTCCGTCTGTGCAACATATTGATACAATCAATATAGTACTTAAGTGTCTAAAAGACGATTACTAATGCTATGCATATACGCAAAATGAAAACAGCAAAAAAAAGAAGGAAAAAACTATGTACCCGGTCCACGAATACACACATTAATCATTTCCAATCTACACAGTAAATTTTTGTGCGTTGTCACATGTCATATGTAATTCAACAACCGATCGCCATTTATTACATTGTACACTTTACACAAAAGTAACTTAATAAATTACTGTAAACTGTAAGATAATGCATGAGTTGTTGTACTAACGTGAATGTGAATTTGTTGTAGTTTATGATAATGATAAATTGTAGATCTATATAAACTTGCACACAGACATCATAATAACATTTATGTATGTACAATGTATGCATGATATGATGACAAAAATCGTTGGTGTCTCTCTTTAAAAGAGAATGTAAGGAACAGAAGAACAGATACTACTACTAAGGTTAAGGACGATCTTGTGTTAGTTTTCAGTTGAACACACACATTCGCTGGTATTCGCCGTAAAACAATTATTGTAATTCTACAAAACTATTGTTGTGTAAATTATAATCTTTACTACGTGTACTATTATTAGTCCTTCAATATACATGAATGAACAGTGAAAATCGTATATATAGTATTTACTATTATTGTCGTAAAAGAATATACTCACTTCGTTATATAAACCATGCAAAATGGACAATTACGGTGAAGAAACAGTTTGTCTTTGCAGTATATAGTTTACATACCTTATAATAATAATAAAGATAAGTATACATAAATAACAATACTATTTAAAGCGTGAAATATGTTAGATACATGGTCATGGTCATCTTGTGTACACATTAAATATTCTAACTTATTGGTAAACGGTAGAAACGGTACATGTATGTGTAACAAACAAAAAACTGGTGACTTTTTTCTAGTAAGATACAAATTGTTTCTTTTCTTCTTAAGTCGTTATACCAGTTGTTTTGCGTATCGTATGTAATTTTGCACAGGTTCTGCTACCACTGCAGTGAAAATAGAGACAAAAGTCAATGTAAGAAGAACAGAAACAGTACTAAAAGTTATGAATAATAATGCATATATAACTACATAATATTGTTGTTATATAATACTGTACAGATCTATCGTAAATATTGTCATTCTAAACTTTGTTTTTTTGTCATCGAAAGTAAAATTGGAAATAAAAAACGGTGTGTTTTTTATAACCAGACATTTGCGCGTATTTGTCAGTGTTGTACAATTTAGCAAAGATATTTTTCCATTATATGCATGTTGCTAGTTGAGATCAAAATGTCAAATGAGTTGGCGGTGTGGCGCTTGCTTTGTTTTGTCTTCCATTCAACTGTTATCGCATATCCTATTATCATTAACACATGAATACTTCCGTGTGAGGAAGTGGTACTTCATTATTCAGGGAAGAGAATGAAGAAGGAAATTAAAAGAAAATAAGATGTAGAGGAAAACACGTTTTCAGAGTAGAGATAGGTACATAAAATATTCATTGTGATGAATGCAAAATCTTAAACTTTAACCAGCTTCATACAACAGCTGAATTCCCACGGTCCAGAAAGATGTTGTTGTGAGAAGAAAAAGTATAGAGATTCGAGTGTGATTTTTAACATGAAACTTGAAACAGAGAAGATCATAATGAAAAAAAGTATGAAACAGCAGCAGACGGTAGTCGGCTGAATGGTTTTAATGATCATCATGATGTACATTGCCTTTGCCTATACGGCTTTTCTAATGATCATACCCCATCTTAACACGAACATAAAGAGTACATAAACTAAAAAAATCTTGATTTTTATAGATGCATACATATATACTATAATACTAAGCTACTATGCTATAATATATAGAAGAAGCAATATTTTTTCTCATCACACAATCACATCTGAAAAAGATGTGTAGAAGAATAACAGAGCCAAAATCCAAGCCAAGCCACCTTACTGTAAACAATAACACAAATCTACAAGAAATGGAACAAGGAAAAAGATCTTGAAAGCAATGAGCTGTTTTGTAGCTTGTAGGAAA
Organism: Homidia socia; assembly: GCA_036850745.1. Classification (NCBI taxonomy): domain Eukaryota; kingdom Metazoa; phylum Arthropoda; class Collembola; order Entomobryomorpha; family Entomobryidae; genus Homidia; species Homidia socia. The sequence continues at coordinate 9,534 of JAANSP010003434.1, forward strand.
GGGGGAGGTCAGGCGTACTTGTTGTAAGCATCAAACAAAGAAAGCCCAAAAAGACGCTCCGGAGAACATGTTCAACAAGGGGAACCCTGGAAAGTGCTCATTATTTTCTTGAAGGATGGAGAAGGAGACCCTTATCGTGGGAGAGTAGAGAAGTAAAAAAGGGGACTAGAAACTGTTGAATGTATCGCATAAAGTCAATGTGTTTCCTCATCATCATCACGCATCCTTTGTTCTATTCCATTTTCTTTAATAATCAGCATGCAAGGCATGTTTTCCAGCAGGGAAATGAAGCAAAGAAGAGAAAAGAAGCGTCCTTCTTACAAGTGCCTGCATTAGCACTACTTGTAGAGATATGCACAATGTAAGTACATGTACATGCTTACTCGTAAACCTTAGTTTGATTCCTTTTTTTCCTATAACATTGAGCATCTTTTGTACACTGAAGGTTTTTCATATAGCTAGTAAAACACACAATGCCCTAGACCAATGCCACTACAAACTCCGACTAACCCAACATCATAGCTAAAAATCTTGAATGCCCTTTCATTCCTTTGATAACTATTCAAGGACTCTTGTAGTCAGCATCTTCAAAATGTAACAAAAAACTTTAAAGAGAATAAAAGCTGATAGCGGAGGAGAGGAAACTACATGTTTGTTCTGTTATAGTATATATTGAAGCTTGAAAAAAAGTTTACACGTTCATTTTCCAGCTTTTGTGTTCTCATTTGAGCCACTGTTTGCTCTAAAGGAAAAAGCCTGTTCTGTAAAAACAAGTGCTAACAATTACTATTCTAAAATTCGAACCTGAATCAAAAATGATTATGATGAAGTACCTTCTCAAAAAATCGCTTTTCAAAAAAACTATTTCGCACCTTCTTCCTCTACATTATTTTCTTTCTCTGAAAATGAACTACTCAGTATTATTGAAAATTTGGTATGGTGGACTTTGAAGAATTTCATGGAAATCTCCTTCAACTCCAGTCCATTGCATGAACTGCTTTTGATCTTTTGTTTTCATAAACTTGACTTTTATGAAGGAAGACAGAGCAGATCCGTTTTAAAAGAAGGTATTATCTCTGGTTCACCTTCGAATATTTTTTCGCTTCAAGTTCATTCTTCGGCAATGCCACGAGTTGGGTGAACAAATGTGGGTTTCAGGCATCAATTATATCATGTCAATGCAGTTCAATTCGATTTGTCAGGTAAGTAGACACTAGTGGGCATAAACACAAAAATTCAGGTCTGTGCTCATGTGTACTGTTATCGGACAGTTTACTCCTCCTATAAAAGGAAAAAATATTTTCAATGTTATAAAGTCAAAAAATGTCAAGGAAAAATGTATGGAGCCATTCTTTATAGCTCAAGGTTTGACTTTATATGATTCTTTTTTTAATTTTAAAGACCTTTTTCATACCAAATTTTACATGGCCCAAAAATGGCGTCCTACTGGGTATATGTATGTATTTAAATCCGACCTTTATTGTTGGAATGTTACACAATATTACAAAATATCCAGCAGAGTTCTATTATTGTTCTTTCTATTATTTACAGGGCATTTCCTTTCTTTAAATTTTGCTGTCAATAGTGTGAACGCTAAAAATAAAACATGGGAATGACAGCATTTAAATCCTATATAACTTGTTGACGTCAATGTGTTAGAAAATGCTCATTTTACTTCATTTACAATATACTAGTAATTATAATTCCTGATCCTGATTCCTGATTAGCATTTGAATTTCATCATGCAATTTGTTTTATTCTACATGAATAAATGAACTCATTAGAAG
>JAANSP010003435.1:0-11320 GCA_036850745.1 Homidia socia
GTAGTAGTAGTAGCACACAGACCATTAGGAAAGTCACAATGTCACTTTTGGTTTGATTTCTGTCTTCATCTGTCTCTTCTTCCAATTCACCTCTCATGTCTCCCTGTCCTTTATATTATTTACTTATCCATTTCTCTATTCTCTATAAGTATTTCTTATCTTATTCAATTCATTCGCTTTTATCGACTCTCTGCTCAGCAAACATTACTAGACATGCAGCGAATTTATTTCTTTTCTAATTGTGTATTTACCTATATGGCTATGGTGGTGGTAGTAATGAATTAAGTAACTTTTATGTTCATATCAAATGATAATATTATTGACTGACTGCCTTTATTCCATTTTGAATCGGATTATCATCATCATGATCATCGTCAAAAGCACTAGCGTCAAATCAAAAGGACAAGAAGAATAGAAAAGAAAAGAAGATTGGGAATTGAGCTGTCATGATTAATGAATCCTTCGTGTCAACGTCACTCACAGTCACACACAAACACAAAAAAACAGGAGTAATATGCAGTAGGAGCATTAGGCAGAAGAGAGGAATGACGGCAGATGAGTCTGAGACAAAAACGGCTTAAGCTGTAGTCTCACTATTACAAAAGCTTATTCATTCATTCACTCATTCATTCATTCACTTTTTTCTCTTCACAACTTTATATAAGTTTTTGCTGCACCCACCATCATCACCATTAGGCATTCGACGTATTTTCTCCTCCACCCAACTCCCACAACAAAAGAATGCTTGGCATTGTTGGTGTTGGTTGTGTGTGTGGTGGTATGACATGTATGCAATACTACTCGGCATGAAATCACCACCCTAAACCACCAAGAGATAATATATTTTATTAAATCTAAAATGTAACCAACATCAAACCAAACGACCGCACTGTGATTTAAGTGAAAGCCACCCACGTATTTATATGTACAAGTAGTGCAGACTATATAACAGAGACATGCGAGTAATGTGTGCATTCTGTGGTTCTGAATTGAGTTTGATTTTCTTCTCCTGTTGAGTAACAAGAAATTGGATCACATTTCTCCGGACTTGGTCTCATGAGGAATTTCATACTTCAAAGGAATTTTCCTCTTCAGTGGCATTACTACTGGCATTTAATACACACTGCTAACATGCCATGTCTGCCTGATATGCTTTGGCATCAAATAATGATGATGATGATATTTGATATGTTGATGAGAGGGATAATTTTCCAGTCAAGTCATTGCTGGTACAGATTCCGTCATGGAAAAGCATGGCATGACATATCAATTTCTAATAATAGACATCATCATGCGAATGAACTTGTTACGCTCCCTATTTCCCGTATTAACTGGACTGACTGACAATAAGAAAGGAATGAAATGATTGCTTTTTGCTTGCTTACAGAAGGATAGAAAGTCAATGGGTGTAAAATGCTTGACTTTCAGGGGGCTGACATTAGCAGCATTTACCAAATGAACATGTGAACTTTTGTACTTTGTTTTTTCGTTTCAAGTTTCAGTTCAACTAAAGCTCATCATCACCACTTTTCATTCAGTTCAAAACGAGGCATCGCTAAAATACAATCGGTTGCTGTCGATGATGAAATAATTTAGACAACTTTAAAGACTATTGAAGCAATCTCCAATTTGATGATTAGGAATGTAAAATTCATTTGTGGATGTGCTGTTATTCTTGTTGAACTCTGAACGAGTAAAAAGGCGACAAACGACACAATCTAAATAACTTTACTTTCTTATCGTAAGTGGACATTGCGAAAAAAAGAATGTATGTATAAATATAAAAGAACAACGAGTTGTCACATGATTGACGATGGGCCATTAGTCCTTGTCATCATTATTACTTGGCAGTTTCCAATAATTATATTTCCTCTTAAAATGCATGCCATCACCACCATCATCGTCATCATCTACACTTATCTCATAATATTTACTGAGCATCGTATACATTTTCGTGATTCATGTTTAATTTTAATGGATATACATTTTCCGTACTGTTGGTATCTAATGTGATGACCCTAGCTGATAAAAATGTCTTTTTTCTATCGCAAAAAATAAAATGCAAAGTAGCAGTTTACTAAACAACCAATCAACAACCCATTTTCTTTCCATGAACTTTGATCGTCATCGACGTGTGATGTCAATGTGTAGCAGCAAGGCAGAGAAAGAGCAAGTCGGGCCAAACTGTTTATTTGACTTGCCAGTTTTCTCGTCTCAATTTTTCAACTGTCCACCACTTATATGCGACGTGGTGCCTATGTAAATACACGCTATACCACCACCACCACACCAATGCATGCTTAACTACCACTTTTTCGACCATTAGTCTATTTCAACATTTTCATCATTCATTTTGCGATAGCAATTATGATTACTCTATTCCGCGCATATGTGTAGCGCAACAAGAAAAAAAAAACAGCTCTATTCAGCAAAAGTGTATACTTTGCTTCTGGTCTTGACTTGACTGACTGATGAGTTAGTTTCAAACTGATGATGATGGTGATACCATAATCCCATGCCACCGTGACTGTAAAATTCACCACCCCAGCAGACTAGGAACAAGGAGAAGAAAGACGTCTCGTTTTTCTCCATCGATCTACTCTACTACTCGAAAACGACATCATCATTGACATTATCATCATGTGTCACTTTATCACACACATACACACAACAGTCCGATAGTACACAAACTTTGTAGAAAAGCAGTCATTTACTACGTTGTTGGCATATAAAATGCATGAGTGTGTTGACTATGTACCACCAGCCAGCAACTTTGTCCCGTCCTGTCCTAGCTGTCGTGTCATGCATGATTGATGACATTCATCATCGTTTTTCAGTCTCTCTCTCTCGTTGCTACTACATGCCAGTCACTCAGCAGCAGCACTACTAGCTACTTGAAACCGAAGACGAAACAAGAAAAACATTAAACAGTTTCTCTCTCTCTCTATCAATCCGACGTTTATCTCGGATGATGTATGTGAGGCTTGTTTTGTGCTAATAATGCCATTGCTCCCTTTCGATCTTCTTCTTCTCTCTCTCACACACACATACAAACTGACTTGTCTCCTCTCAATAATCGGTTTCATATAAATTGCTCTCCTGGGCATTCCTCCTTCTTCGGGCAATAATATTTTTTTTTGTCTGTAGTAAAATAAATGTAATAACACTAACGCTGCTGGTGGCAGTGCTGCTGGTACACATTATAAAACAGGATATTTTAACTGTAATTCCACCCGTTTCCTTTTCTCATCATCATCAACGCTATATATGTAATAACACAAACGCTGCTGGTGGCAGTGCTGCTGGTACACATTATAAAACAGGATATTTTAACTGTAATTCTACCCGTTTCCTTTTCTCATCATCATCAACGCTTAATAGCTAGCATCATCAATTTTCTGCCTTTGCTCCATTGTTCTCATTTCTGTTTCGTACGCGTAGGCATGCGTTTTGACGTTGATGTTTGTAGTGTGGTGGACAGCGTTAATTAATTATTATTATGTTAATTAACTCGTCCATTTTCTTCTTGAAGGCTCATTCACTTAAGCACCTAGTCATTCTCAATGAAGCTGTTATTTCATTTCAAGAAGACAAAGATGAAGAATACTAATAAGTGTGGGGATGATGACGATGATGATGTTGATAATGAGGATGATAAAGGTGTGCAAAGCATTTTATATACCACCACCATTGCCACTTACCACTGCCACCAACAACTACAAATACTACTTTTACATTCTAGTAATAAACATCACAAGGAGGAACATCATCATCATCATCGTCACTCACTACTACTGCATTATTAACCGCATCAGTACAAACATACTTTTTGTATGGCATATTCACTTTGTAGCCTAAAGCTCTCATCACATCACTGTACCCAACTAAACATCATCAGCGTGAGGAGAGGAGAACAAGTGACTTGAAAAGAGCATCAAAATGTGAAGGAGGAAAGATGATGGTGCTGAAGCATAATCACCAACACACACACTCACACAAAAGTACATTTCATATATGTAAAAATAACGTATAATAATAATAATAGGTAATAGCAAAGGATTCTTCTTTCTTTTACAGCACAATTTTTTTATCGTTGAAAAGCTGATCAGAACCAGTCATCACCTTCTTCTTTTTATAAATAATAATAATAGGTAATAGCAAAGGATTCGTCTTTCTTTTACAGTACAATTTTTTTATCGTTGAAAAGCTGATCAGAACCAGTCATCACCTTCTTCTTTTTATGTGTTTGTGTCTGTGTGATGTTTAGAAGCTTTTCTTTGATGCGATGTAATAAATCAAGTTAATTAGCTCACAAAATAACGCATGTACATATTTTATAAGCTACCTACCTACAAGTATATAATACGCATTAATATGCAAGCATTACAAACAAAGTCCGCACATGTTGCATTGTATTGTTGTGATTGTTATTTTTTACAAGGAAAAAAGGGTTGATTTTTGTTCTGCTGCTGCTGCTGCTACTACTACTATACATATATGTAGGCAGGTAGTCGTGTGAGTGTGTACCATGAATAGGCATAATGTTCGGCGAACACGATGATTATAAATCTTTCATGGTTTACTTAAGTTATAAAAATGTGTATGCAGATAGATTTTTATGGATGTAGTGTAGATTCATTAATTTCCATCAATTCATCAGCACCACCACCACCACCAGTCAAGTCAAAAAGGAAAAAAGAAATTAACCAGCAGGCTACACAGCTCATTCTCTCTCCCACTATATCACTCTGCATCAATCTATTAATGCCTTTGCTGCTGTCTATCTGTCAGTGTCAGATGGAGAGAGAGAGAGCCTTATGTGATGCGATATTATTATATTATATTTGTATTAAATATCTCTATGGGCAAACGACTATGTAGCTACTACGCACGCAAATTCTATACTACACAACAACATCATCGTGGTCGTATGGATAAATTATGTATGTATTTGTGAAGATGTGAGAAACGATATAGAACACAAATGGACAATCTTTTCATCAATCACTGACACTTGACTGAACATTCATCGAGCAAAAGACATATTATGAACTTTGTCTGCTTGCCCACATCTCTTTTTTTGCTACAACAACAGAGCAGCAGCAGCAGCAGAAACTACACTAATCACAATCACATATTATCATCCTCATAATAATCATCCATGCCAGATGTGTGTTTGTTTCTTAATGCATGGGTTGGTTTTCTCATTCCCCATCATCTCCTCGGTCTAACATCATCAAGGAGTAAAAAAGGGAAATAATTAAGAGATCTCCTACTGCGATAATTACACTTGAAATAATAACAGCATAAAGAAAAAAATATAATGTATATAATGAAAATAAATATAGTAGAGTGGTGTGATAGATATAGATATTATTTATTATTATTGTGAGTAATGTGGATGAAATAATATATGAGTGCCGGTGGTGGTAGGGCACTCAAAAGGCGTAAATATTTTTATTTTGTGATTGCAGTGTTGAGTACAGCAGTAGTGTGTAGGTACTACCATATGCGCACTTTGCTTTGCAAAGGATAATAAAATCTAAAAACTTAATAATAATAAAAACATTTTAAAAGTTGTGATTTGCTTTTTTATTATTACTACTACTGCTGCAGCTTGTATAAGTAAATATATATATATATATACATATATATCTCCTTCCAATCTTGATAGGGATGATGATGATGTCTGCATTTTGCCTTGTAGATTTGTAGAGCATTTTGTAGAAACACCATCAGCCGTACCGAATCAAAAAGGAATATCTGTAATTACAATTAGAAAAACGTATCATTATCTAATCACACAACTCACTGCAAATTACAATTCTGTGAACTAAAAGGAGAAAAAACTGGTTACTTAAGATGACAAGTTGGTAAAGAAGGCGATCATGATGAATGACAAGTGGTGTTGGTGATAGTGCATGCATGTAGTGCACTGTGCACATGGGGGCTCGAGATGAACATTGATGATATCGAGAGTGCTGTATGCATGCATTTATATCTACAAAAATGCTGATTGCTGCTCTGTGTTTTTGCTCGCTTGTGACCTTAAATGCTCAAGTTAATTTTTTATTAATTAAACAATAACAATAAAAAACAAGAACAAGTAGATTAACAACAATCATAAAAAGTAACGCAATGCTAAGTATAATAAGCTGTAATAATGTGGTGGTATTTTAGAGTCATTGTTGATTCTACTCCTCCTCCTCCCTGCCAAAATATACTTATTATGTGCCAAAGGCGATTAGAGTTATGGCTGTTGTAGCGGTGATAGTGCTAAAAATGTGATGATGATGACGGCATTTATTACCGTTTGTTGAAACAACAATGGACTCAACAATGGCAACAAGAACAACAACAGAAGCAGGAGCACACCACAGCATCGAAAGCTCACACGTGTAAAATGAAATCGCTACAAGAAAAGTTACAAGACCAAGAACAAGTTGTCTATATTATCCCCTTGAATGAACAATGAGACTATAACAATAATAATAATATGGTTTTGTAGACTTAAACTAAGTATGGTAAACAGTTTGATTATTTAGTTAACTTGGTAGACATTTAATACAATCGTTTTAATTCTCAAAGATGCTTATCAAATCAAAATGGTTTGTTATCGTTATCTTCATCGCCACCATCTTAACAGAATGCATAAAATATACATAAATATTAAATAAACTGTGCTCGCTCTCCTGTTCACCTCTTGTTTAAAAAAAGTACCTTTATGTTTTATTTACTTTTTCTGCTTTGTCTACAACAACCATTTCTTTGTGTGCTGCTTGATGATGGTAATGATGATGATGATGGTGTGTGTATACATGTTATCATTGTTGGTTTACTTATTTGTTGATTGCATCGTAAAATGTGAATTTGGTAGTGGAACGGCTAGAAATTAAGATAATCAAATTGAGCGTCTAATTATGCTTCTTGTACAAAACAAAGTAGCTGCTCAACACGCCACCAGCAATCCACACTGACGGACATTGCAATCATCATCATCACTCTCACAGAACACAGCATGCAAACACTTAATGTTTACAGGATAAAAAAATAGTTAACTGTATTTTATTTATTATCATTTTCTGGCAATGATGCAGATTACTGTACTCTCTCTCAAATCATCATTACTTTTAAAGTAAATACTTGGCACATTTAGCATAATAAATTAATATGTTTATCCTTGTGGGCACTATGCACACATTACACTGTTGCTTGTGTATGCTGGGGCGTATGGTAGTTTTGATCAGTGCAAAATTTATTATTATCAATTAAGTGCGCTATTATTACAACATGAAAGAAAAAAAAAGATACCAGCATATAATGAGTCAGTTAAGTAGTTAATCATCATCGCCAACACATCACTTTTCATTCAATTATGCACGTTATTCGTCAGTACACGGCTCAGTTGAAGCATTATTCGCCTATTATTACCACCAGCTAGCAAACAAATACAACAACTAAACACACACAAGCACGCACACACACTCGTCGTAAATGAGATTACACACTTTACTTTGCGCATAAAAAGAATGCGTAAACGATCTGTTGAAATTCAAATGGTAAATGAAACACTGGTAATAAACACCATCAACAATGATGGCTGATAAGGATCAGACAAGGATAAGAAGGCAAAGAAAAAGTAATAATGATCGTGTCGGTTTCTTGCTGGGTTGTGCTGGTGCACTATGCACCTTTGTGGTGCAAAGGTAAACAATAAATTGCAAAACATTTTAATTCACTGTAATGATAATATAAGAGGCACGAAATGATGATAATTTACTACAAGAACAAGAGTAGCATTATTAAATGACGATAATTACATATTGTAAAGTAAAACCAAAAATATAAATATGTGTATAAATACGTGCAGCCTTTTTTATTTGTTTGCTTGTCTGGTCTAATTACGATTAAGACAGTTATCATCATTATTTTATATTTTTTTGCTGATTGAAGATTTATTGCTACCATTGGCACATTTTTACTTGAGGGTATTTTTGGCATAATGTGAGTGCACTTGAGTGTGGCTATTGTTAACATTAAATTTATTACTTGCGCTTTAACAATTCAATTTTAACGGATAATTTATGTTTTTAGCTGTAATAAAAATGCAACATTGAGTCGACAGAGTGAAAAGGTGAGAATTTACAAAATGGCAGGGGGCATATCTTATTAAATCAACGACAGTACAGTTACTCGATGGTATTTGGTAATAATAATAAGCATGTAGATTTGTATTACATGTAGGCATATTAGCTGTAATAAAAATGCAACATTGAGTCGACAGAGTGAAAAGGTGAGAATTTACAAAATGGCAGGGGGCATATCTTATTAGATCAACGACAGTACAGTTACTCGATGGTATTTGGTAATAATAATAATAAGCATGTAGATTTGTATTACATGTAGGCATATTGTAGTATTTTTTCTTCAAAAAATAGTAACAACTTTAAAAAGTAATTTTATTTTTCAATGAACCTATAAACCTCCACGATTGACATAATTTGCTGATAGATTTTTTTTTCTATTAGCCCAAATAGGCTTTGCTAAATGTGTGCTGATTGCAACTCAAATTACAGCAATGTGAGGATGATGATTTGATGCGTAGGGAATAAGGTGATTAAGGTGATTATTAGTTTCGCCGGCCAACAGCATGCTTAACTTATTTTATAAAGATGTCCTGTGGTGATGTGTGGTTGGTGTTGTGTCTGGGATGTCAAGCATTTAAAAAAATTAAAGTGAACGGAATGAGCTCCTTTGATGTTGACGATGATGATATAGTAGTAAAAAAATAAGAGCTTGAATAAGATTTGCAAATTNTCAAGCATTTAAAAAAATTAAAGTGAACGGAATGAGCTCCTTTGATGTTGACGATGATGATATAGTAGTAAAAAAATAAGAGCTTGAATAAGATTTGCAAATTGCACACCTCCACACACTTCAACCAGGCAGTATATGCTCACATCTTAAAGAAAAACTTTATATTACTTGATCGTACTTGATTTTTGATACCTTTTTTCTCTTTATAATGATGATGCTGCTGCTGATAATGATAATCATGATGATTATGAATATTACATTATGCAGCATCTTATTTATTGTGATGAATATAAAAATGGTAAATTACCCAGCTGTCCATTAAAATACTACCCACACGTTCCTGATTGACAAACTGACATTCGACATTCACTTTATTAAAAATAATCATAATAGCTATAATACGTGTATGTAAAAAAGTAGGCAGTTTATTAGTTGGTTGGTTTGGTAGGCACTCTTTTCTAGCTGATAAGAGGAGACAAGTGATTTATTCCTCATGGCTGTAATGTCAAGTCGAGTAATAAAGTGAAGTAAAAATGTCAAAAAGTCTTGCTGATTACAAGGACAATAATAATGAAGCAACTTCTTCTTTTTAATCATAACCCATAAATATATTTCATATTACAGAGCGGATGGATATACACCATTTTGCAAAAAAAGACGTCAAGTCAAGAAAACGTTATTCTTTATCAGTTTTAAATAATAACTAATAGGCTAAAATATATGCCAAATTATCCATTCATTCATATTCAATTCGTTCAGTCAAGTAATCATTTTCCTCCACCATCATCCCTGAATCCATAATCATCCATCTCACTCTCTTCTCGATCTCGCTGATCTTTTTTTCTTTAAAAGATTTGCATTATTGATATGAAATGATTAAAAACATGATCATGATGTTATTTATGCGATATAATTCATTTGAAAAAAGGCGAAAGGGAGATTACATTCATGCCGTGTTGATAAGAACAATATACAGTAATATTATTTTTTCGTATTGATGATGATGATGACGACGATGAGTCAATGAGGAGTCAAGCGAAGAATAATGAAATGGAAAATGTTGAAATGAAAGGAAGTCATTAATATGCCCTCATCATCATCGTCGTCTCATGTATCTCAAGTCGTAATTCATTTTTGTTATTGCAAAAAATGATATAAATGACAGGACAGGAATTCATAATAAAAATATTCCGTCCCTACTTATTATTATCAATAATATTCTTACTTTATTTATTTATGTCGTTATAATCGAAATGGCAAAGATGAACAAAAAGCCGTGCATAAGCAAAGTGCCTGCATGAGCAAAGCTGATATTTTTTAAGGAAAAAATGCTGGTGTGCCTGCTGTTTCTGATTGGAATTTAGACATTTGAAGAAAATTGATGAGCAACTTTGTTTGTCTTTATTTCGTAATCAACAATAATAATCTGACTGACAGTTGACGGTGGTGGCGACATGCGTGTATAGTTCAACTACTGGTTGTGAGACGTAAATGACACAAAAGCTGCACAGCAAAAAATAGTGTGGTGATTGGATAGGACGTTCAAGGACAATTTATTTATGTTTACCAACAACAAACGATGTAGAGTGACTGACAGGAAAATGCAACGCAGAAAAAAACTTTTCCTGTATCGGCTTGAAAATATTATGTTTGCTTATGCAGCTACATGGTGGTGTTAGATGAAGGTGGTGGCGACATGCGTGTATAGTTCAACTACTGTTTGTGAGACGTAAATGACACAAAAGCTGCACAGCAGAAAATGAGTGGTGATTGGATAGGACGTTCAAGGACAATTTATTTATGTTTACCAACAACAAACGATGAAGACTGATTGACAGGGAACTGCAACGCAGAAAAAAAAACTTTTCCTGTATCGCCTTGAAAATTTTGTGTTTGCTTATGCAGCTACATGGTGGTGTTCGATGAAACTCGTGTGTATATATCATGGGGTGGATTTCTCTCAAAACAATATACTTTCTCCTCTCATTTTTCTCTTTTGAAGAATCAAGTTGCGGATTGGCAATTTGTTCATTGTATAAATCGATAATTTTGATTTAGAATTTGCTACATTGGTTCAATACGAATCATTTGGAGATTCATAAAAAAGGCCTCCAGGGAAAATATTTTAACTCTCCTAACGGGACAGCTTAAAGTAAATTAAAGTAGCTCTACTTGTAAAAAATAATAAACTTAATATGATACACCTTACTGCATTACGCTACTTCGAGTAAAACTAAGTTTGAAAATATTATTTTCTAAATGCAAATAGCCCATTTTCTTTTCAAAAAAGGCACCCGAGAAACCCCTAAGTTTTTTCTCAACAATGTTCTTCAGAACCTGCGATATAAAAGTACAAATAAATTATATGGACAGTCATTTCATTGGGGAGCATTTCCGAAAAGTATGCTTGCTTGATTAAGACGAGGATTAAATATATGACCTTATTTTCTAGCTCATTTCAGTGTTTTACATTTTGGTTTTAACACATTTTATAGCCATTAAC
>JAANSP010003436.1:0-11319 GCA_036850745.1 Homidia socia
AGGTATGCTTACAAAACATTGGTAATACTAGTGTGCTACTTTTTGCTTTTAAAATCATCAAAGTACAATTTGAATACTTTGACGTACCAAAGTGCCAAGTTCAGTTATACTATTGGTTTTGCTTGCATGAGTAAAACTGACTTTTGGGATGATACTTATAACTTGACTCCCAAGTCCGAACTTCAAACACCAAAACAGTTATATAATAATGTGTAATGCTTTAGTTTTGCGAGTGTAGGCACATTACAAAATCCTGACTCACTCTGCTGAATTACACAATAAATCTACTCCGTTCGCGTTCCTTGTTTTGAAAGATGAACAGAGAGAGAAGAGAGAACACACTGCAAATATTCCTTCCTATTATATTTGCTTGCACAAATGCACAAAATCTTGATGCGTATGCGTAGAGCTCAGAGCTGTGTACCACCTATACAGGCATTTAAACAAACAAAGAAAGAAATCTCCCGTTTTATATTTTCCTCTCAGTAGTATGAGTCAAGTAGGCTAAATTCATATGCACATTAAAATTATTATCTTCCTCTCGGCCAATTTAGTGAAGTATGTAGATGGTTATAGAGGAGCAAAAAATGCATGCATGTTTACTTGAATTTTCTGCAACCTTTTGCAATGAAAGCTGATGATGATAAGAGTATATCTGTTTCCTTTTCTACAAGTACTACATGTTTATGTGGTTTTTACTCCTTTCTCGTCATAACGTATTTTTTATTCTTTGAGAATGCAACTCTTCTTCTCGGAGTGGCTTTCAGGAATGAGTCCATCGTATTGTTTTTGTATATGCTCCTATTTGACATTTTCTCACAAAATAATTTTGATTTTACATGTAGCAAACTACTGCATACTGACTACTGACCAATACTGTTACAATGTCATGCTTTACTCACAGAAAATCTCATTTACATTTTGCTGTGGATTGCCTTCCGCAAAAAATGTAGTTCAATTCTACTCCCTAGCCATATCATACACGACTAACACGGAATATTTTCAGGAGGATGTTTTAGAGTAGGTATGAATAATATGCTTTGAACATGCTCGTGTTAATAGATAATAGATACATACCTAGTTACAATTAAGCTACAAATGCAACTCTTCTTCTTGGAGTGGCTTTCAGGAATGAGTCCATCGTATTGTTTTTGTATATGCTCCTATTTGACATTTTCTCACAAAATAATTTTGATTTAACATGTAGCCACTACTGAATACTGACCAATCACTGTTACAATGTCATGCTTTACTTACACAGAAAATCTCATTTACATTTTGCTGTGGATTGCCTTCCGCAAAAAATGTAGTTCAATTCTACTCCATAGCCATATAATACACGACTAACACGGCATATTTTCAGGGAGGATGTTTTAGAGTAGGTATGAATAATATGCTTTGAACATGCTCGTGTTAATAGATAATAGATACATAGTTACAATTAAGCTACCGCACAATGCACAATATGCATTCACGCAACAAAAAACTCCTTTGTTGAAAACGTAATCAAAAACAGATGAAACAATGAATACTTTTACAGTTGACTAAAATCATTCCAACTACAGATTTGTTTTTATCTGATTACCTGTAAACTTCACAGATTTTAATGGAATAAAGCTCTATATACAATACAAACGTTAAAAATGGTAATTTTTATAACCACAAAAGAAGAAGTTCTTAATAATTTGTTATCTTCTATTTTTTTGCAAGTTTTACTTACGACGAACTGGAAAATGCTTATTACTTTTTTATTTTGTCAGACAAAATAGGCGATGAAAATGTGAAAGAAGAAATTCAAAACGTGTGAGCAGAAAGCATGAAGTATGCGGACTACACGTTTGTAACAAGGTAGTATATGTGCCCTCTGCCCAACACGAAATGGAAATTGCAACAACGGTAAATTACAATCTGAGCAACAGCACAGCTGTACGAGAAGGTCACTACTGGCAGTGATTCAGTAAAATATCGATTTCACCATTTAAAAACTAAAAGCATTTTCTCCCCTTTACAGCACTAGCGACTCTATCCACACACATGATGCATTACTAACATGAAATATGTAAATTAATGTACATGTGCTCGTATCACATCTTTTAATAATTGTCAGCAGAAATACCAAATGGAAGAATGTCCATTTAATACAATTACACTACACTACCAAAATCAACGTCTGCAAAGAATGCTTGCAAAAGAAGAAGAGTGAGCACAAACACAAAGACTAAATGGTTAGAAAATTGACCTTGCTACGTATGAGTACTGGCTGACAGCCTCAAGTATTGGTGAATGGCATGGTCAATGTAAAAAGTTCTTCCTGATGTCTCTAATCCTCACAAAAAAATTTACTCTTGTTAAAAATACGTTGTTTTAACTTGGTTGGAACCAAGTTATGGTGAATATGGAATAGGAATTACTGACTGGGGAAAGAGGCTTAGCTTTGTCTGTTTTTTTGAGTATTGCATGACTGCGTTGCACCAAATCCTATTTACTAGCAACAGCACGTGTGTGTGGACAAGATGTGAGTATTATGGTTACATGCGAGTCTCTTTTTTATTCTAAAAAACCAAAAGCTTTATCAACAGGAAATCAATAATCATCACTATCATCATCATGCGCTTGCCTTGTCATGGGTTATGTGGGGCCTTCTGCTTCATGCCTTCTGTTACAGTTCCACTGTTTATTCCATTGCAAGTACAAAAAAGTTCAATTTTCTATAATGTCACAGTTATTGTCTCCTTCATTTCATTTGGTATTTTATAAAAAAAAGGATTATTATTACCTATATTCCTATATATAAAGCATTATCGTACCCTCTTTGACTGAAGTCAGGCGTTTCTCTTATTTGAAAATCTGTCATATCTATCGTTTTAATAGGTTCTTTAGCTGCTTCGTTTATTGATTGATATAAAATGTAATTTTATTATAAAATCACATTCCATAATTGAATAGTTTGCCTTATGATCGTACTTTCATCAGCCAACCAACCATCCAGTACAAAAACACACGTTACGACAGGAGCATATGAAAAACTTTTTAAACTTACTTCATAGTAAAACTCCGTTCTCCCATCCATAGTATTCAAAAGCATTCTAATTAGATATTGACCTATGAATGCTTTCAAATTCTTAAAATCGTCTGTCTCCCTCTGCCTGCCAATCAGTTTCGTGTTATCGCTTGGTTCAGAAATGGAGAGTAATAATAATATTATTTCTATCCTATTCCCCAGAGCAAAAGTACAAAAGTAAAAATCATCTAAAAGCTACATCTTTAGAATTGAACTTTTTATATCTAGAGCAAGATTTATTTAACAGTAAGATAACACATTGTACGTCTAGTTTTTCTAAAACCACCTTACCGGGTTTAAATTCTTTTACTAGACGAACAAAACATGTACTGCCTAAATAAACAATGCGAAATTATAAATGCAATATTTATGGAGTTATATAGTCACTCTATATTCTATTACTTAGTCATTGATGAAATTAAACTGAAGTTTTATATTCTTTATATCATTCTTTATATTTTTTTCTAACAAGAAAACAGGCGATAGTTCATTGGGATATTAATGGTCTTTCATTACACCTTAAGCTGTTGTAAACATAACGACATATCTCCATTGAATTTTTTTGGTCATAAGGAGCAACTGAGGAGGAAAAAAGTACAAATGTTTTGCGTCAATTTTAGTTGTATTCAAATCTCCAATATTTCAAAGCAAAAAATGATGTCTCGCTAACAAATATTTCAAAGCAAAGGATGATGGCTCGCTAACAAATACATGATATACATATGTACGTCATCATAAATACGAAGGATTTTTTCTTTTTTCTTAACTGCCCGTTTTATGACATTTATGGCTTCATATACTCCTTATATACGGTTTGATTTTGATGAATGTGGCTATTGTTTGTATGATGATGATGGGATCAACTAACATCAGTACAAAAGCATGGGGTTGTCGTCATTGTCAAAGTCATATTCTGCGTCTCCCATTGGAGAATTTTTTTGCTTGTTGTCTTTTTTGCTGCGTATGCATTTTTATTAGCTCCTTCAACAAACATAAAATCCAACTAGGTACATATTTTATTGCCTTCTTTCCTATAACACAAGTGTACATGATAATTTTACTAATTTAATATTTGGAGAGCAGCAAAAAAAGCAGCATGCCAGGGATTTTCATCGCAAGTGGACTCGGGCTTAAAGCTACTTATAACTTTTTAAATCCTTCAAAAATCGCTGTCAGCTATGTAGTGCCTTTTTGTATGCAAATTATACCATCAGCAAAAAATTTCAATCTCGCATGTTCCTTTAGCACACTGTGATTTAGACGAAAGCGTTTAAATAACGATTACCATATAATGGTGGAACGAAACATTTTAATCTTTGTAAAGATGGTAGCTAACTCGCTTCTTTGAACAACTCCGATTCGATTTGCACACGTCTGTATAAAATGAAGAAAAGGCGGCTTTGTAACCTTGATAGAGAGAGAGGTTCTTAATGTTACTTTACATTAATTTTTTCCAAGCAAATATTATCATGCCTCGGAAGATCTTGAAAATAAAAAATTGCGTTTTGTTTATTTTCTGTAATGTAGCATATTTGATTGNTACATTAACTTTTTAATTTTTTCCAAGCAAATATTATCATGCCTCGGAAGATCTTGAAAATAAAAAATTGCGTTTTGTTTATTTTCTGTAATGTAGCATATTTGATTGTTTTAATCCTGAAACTGAAAAACGAATTCTCAACACTAATTCAAGCAACTGCTTATTGTTATTTGCTACTAATATAATAAAAATATTAATACAAAGAGCGGTTAAACAATGAAAAATTCAATAACGAGTTGTCGAAACATAAATCTATAATTTCCTCCGGGAGACGGCTTTTAAGATGGTTTCCTTTTCTTGCCTTATTATGCTTCATTTGGATTTTGGATAACAATGGCCATGTAATCATCGCCTGTTGCAACCACAAGATAAGATTTTTTTTATTGTTAGAAATTACGTGTCATTCTAATGTTTAATGTTTTCCTCTAGTAAATTGTTTACAGTTTGTAAATAAGTTCTAGTCTTCGTCTTTCTACCTGCATTGGAGCTCAGCATCATTTCGTGTTTGGAAGTTCTAATCCTCAGGAAAAGAAGTCTATCCACAGGGTCAATATCACGAACCATTGATGAGGCTAAATTGTATAAAACCTTTAAACGTCCAACGAATAAAACTGTGGAAGTGTTGTCCATTGTTGATCTGATTGGAGTACCTTATGAGCATAACCAAACATCTTAATTTGTATAAAAATAAAATAGAATAAAAAACAATAGGGCATTCAAAGTAAAGTGGACAAACGCTTTATTACCCCTTTGTTTGTAATACAAATATTTCTTACCATCTTTTGTAGTAATTATTACACCCTGAACTCCTCGGTGTCCTTGAATTCGCTTTATTATTTCGTCTGGGGCTGGAATTTCCTAAAAAGGGAATAATTCTAATTATTGGTACATAAAAGTGGACAAACGCTTTATTACTCCTTTGTTTGTAACACAAATATTCCTTACCATCTTTTGTAGTAATTATTACACCCTGAACTCCTCGGTGTCCTTGAATTCGCTTTATTATTTCGTCTGGGGCTGGAATTTCCTAAAAAGGGAATAATTCTAATTATTGGTATATATCATTTTCGTAAACAATTCACCATCACTCATTTAAGCAGCAGCTTAATTTCAATTATACTTGTTAGACTCTGGTATGCTCACCATTTTTAACATACTTAAAGTTGCACCACGTCCCTCTCACTATGGGTTCAATTCAAACTATGTTGCGTTGTGTTAGAGCAGACTACCTCAGAAAGATTGCCTATGCAATTTACTATGACGGAAGAATGTTGTTATATTCTTTAAACTGGAACTGCCTGACCGTGTGGTAAGATAAAAAGTTTGATCGAAGAAATATTTCCAGTCCACCACCACCACCACCGCATCATGTCATTCATGTCTGCATTGTCATTGACGTTTATGATGATACAACAACAGCAATCAATAATACCCCAACCGACAACCGATTCGGAGATTTCCTTTGGAATTTTTTTGCAAGAACAAAAACTCAAATTGTCCCCTTCTTCTGCCATCATCATATCTGTAACCTCACCGTCTTGCTGCAATAAAAATATCGTGTTATAATCCAAAAATGAAAAAAAATAAACTTTGTCGAATAATGTAATCTCAATACCTTCCCCGCCGCAGTTTCTCCTGAATTTTTTGTCTGTGTTCCTTAATGCTCTGCCTCATTATCAATTCAGCATCCAACTGGTCCTCATGAAAAAGTTGAATTTGTTTGGAATCATAAAAAAGAACTTCTAGGCCACTACGATCTTTCGTCATCACTCCGATAAGTTCTTCTCGTCCAGGAACCAAAGTGAAAGACTTTTTCGTTTCAGAGGCACCTGTCATTATGCTTGTTTTCTGAACTCTTTTGGTGACATGTGAAAGATGAGCTGCTGAGCCTGTTAGAATAAACAGCTCCTTTCCCGTTCCAATATCAATTGGAACGCCCCGGGGAAGACTTTGTAATATCACGGAAAAGTCATTTGTAGACCCGTACTGGAGCTCAACGTATGGAAGCTCATTTTGTGACAAAAGTTGGAAAACACTTTTCTTCTTCATAGTACGAGTTATGAAGCAACAGAGAAGACGGCATTTTTTAACATTGACGTATTCTATCAGACTATCTGTATCATTGTTTGGATCAGCAGACCATCGTACAATTTCAAATCCCAGACAGTTTGTCCAGAATCGAACTGTTGGACCATTTAATGAAATGGATTCGTCGCAATTGAGGATTACACAGCTAATTCGGTTTTTTCCGTCATGACTTTTCACGACCTCTATTTTGTATCCGTCGCAGTCGATAAAAAATGCAGGTTTTCCTCTACTTGTTCCCCGTGATAGTCCCACGTCTTCCAGTTGAGAAATGTCACCCAATTGTATTTGAATTGCATGGAAGTGATTACCTCTTGAATATCTGGCAACTCCGTGATTCAATGTGAGCTGTAGGCAAATATTCTCGTCCTCAGTTTCTCCGTATCCAACTAAAGTGCGAGACCATTGTCCTTCGTAATGAACCTCACCCCCTTCAGAACTCCCTCCATCATACTCCAAATGATTTAATACATGCATTTGCAGCAGATCAACGAAAACATGGACAGCTTCTTCCAGGTCACCTATTTTAAGTACATATCGTAAAATACGATGATCCGAATCGTGAAGATGGTCCAACTTTTTACCGCCAGAACACATTGTAGTAGACGTAAGTAACGGCCGTTGTTTTCAGATAGGTCCTATCTTTTTGTATGCTACAAAAACGGAGACGATGCACAATATTTTGGCACAAAAATGGAACTTTGAATATTATTCTGCAACTTATTTTTTTTAATTAGTGAGAGATCTACATTATATAGTTGCTATGTACTAATTACTGAAGAAAGAAACCCATGCATGACCCAACGCAGGGCTGCAGGGCTCTACGTACAGTCATAGTCGTCCGTAATCCAGTAAAAATTATGAAGACATGTATGTATTGTTTAAGCAGAAATAGTTCCATTAAAATTTACCCTGAAATCCCGGATACGTATTATATTATTTTTTGTCCAATCCAGATAAAAATAGCCGGTTTAATCACATATTAGAATAGGAAATACGTTACATTTCAGGCTGACTTCTTTTGATTTGGTTTTAGCCAAAGAGGGTATTATGCTTGACCAAACTATAGGTCATTCATAAATGCTCTTTGATTTTAGCTAATGATTTATGATATTATGACGACATATATAAATACGAAAAATTAAAAAGAGGCCCTATACAGTTTGTGATTGAAAAACAATAATTTATACTTCATAGCACTTTGCATTAGATAAAACATTTCATATTTTTCGGCATATTTTTCTGGGGGCCATCCCTCGCTCTAGAATGTAAAAAAACAAATGAAGAACAATGACATTTCAATTATATGTACCTTCATTGAATCTTCCTCACCCTTAGAATTACATTTTTTATAACTACAGCTTTACAAAATCATATCATAGCGAAAAAGTAAAACATGGCATTTAGTAATGAAATGGAACGCACAGAGTATATTGCCATATTGCCAATAATCTGACAAAGACAAAAAACTCTTCTTCAGAATTCCAAACCTTGCTTTTCATTGTTACTTTATGGGTATGTAAAATTCAGTGTTGCCTACACTGTTGCTGTAATTCTCGCAATGAAAATACTGCCTACTGCCTTCTACAACTAACGTTTAGAATTTAGCTTATCATTTTGTACGCAGTCAATAATTACAAATTACTGTCATTCGTGAAAATCCTTTTTTCCGAAGGTCCCATATGCCCCACCACAGCGTGACCACAGTAAGTAACACGAGAAGAAAGTAGTCTCCAGTCGTCATGGATGATGTTTGCTGTGCACCAAAAAAAATCCGGAATTTTTAGGAACCAAAAAAAGTTTTTTTTATAAAATTCAAATCAAACTGCTCCGGCACGCCGAGGAAGCATATCGAGTTTAGTGTAGATCTTAGGTCTTGTACTAAGTTTAGGTTAGGTTCATTACATGATTTGAAGAAAACATTTTTTTGTAACGCCTTCTTTAGCACCTACTCAATTTTCCAAGGAACTTTTCAGAAGCATGTCTTGCACCAACTCAACAAAGAGTCCTTACCAAATCCCAGGCTATGAAGGTTACGTACCTGGACATACATCCGAGGTTGGGTTCACCTTCTCACGAGGAACCCATGAAGTAATGAAAGCAAGAGGGGCTGGAGGTGCCCCATTCAGACCATGTCAAAAAGGGTGCGGGACAATGGATCCATGCGCGGTATGTCCACAATGCACTTTATATGTAAATTGAATAACAATTCATTTAAACTTATTGCAATGATTTTTTTGTTAACTTCAAAGGACCATGGCAGGGACCTACGAGCTCGTCTCCATTTGCTACAGGGAGAGATTGATCCAAACCCATGCAGGGTAGGTGATTCGTTATACGCTAAATAAAAAGACTGTAATGAAATGAGTGCGTATGATCCGAGCGAAAGCTAACTTGTCTTTTGTATTGCCATTTTCAGGGAATGGATTCAGGAAGTAAATTCTGCGTTCCACGGCCAAAAGTCACTTGCGAGCCAAAGCTCAAACGTAACAACCAGCATGGTTATTTAGTCCCGCTTATCCGTCTACCAAAGTGGAGCAAATGATGAATTTGGAGTAACTGCTTGCAGGGCTAGTAATACATTTCCTTGTAAAGAGGCGGCGCCCTCCCAACGGCCATTTTGGAGAGAGTTTGAAGATATGACTAATTACGATCTTTTCAATGTAAAGAAATTCAATACTTTTTAACCTATAAGTAGTTTTCTTACAACGTAAAAAGATTTAGGGTAAAGATCAATGTAATTTAAGATGATTTTTTTATATGCAAAACTTTAGGAATATGAGCCTGAATGCAGACATTTGCGACTTCCGAAGCTAAAGTACAAACACGAATCATGCTGGGACGAGGATTACTACTTACCAGAGGACTGTTATGAGGATTACAGGAAACACGGTATGTGGTAATACTTTCACATGTCAAACATTGAACAATTAAAAATACTTCTTTCTACTTAATTTTTTCCCACAATAAGGTTACATATGCCCACCAAAAATCTGTGAATGCCTTCCATTGGATGCTAGGAAGAAAGACGAAGATGTCAAATATTACCGGATTGAGAGAGATCCCAGCGAATTTATTCTGCCATATTTTGCAGACCCATCCAACCCTTTTCGATATTTCAAGCCACATTATACTGGACACGTGCCGACAATGAAGGTAGCCAATAACCAATAATTTGAAAAGCTTCTTTGAATATGAAAAGGGAAAGAAGTTAATTTTTAAAATGTTCCAAATATTGCTGTGTAGTTTCGCAACGGTGAATCATTTGCTGTTCAAAGCAAGAACGCCCTGAATGTCTTCACTAATCAATATATGACTGCACTAAAGAAGTCGAAATGCCCAGTGTGGATTGATCCGGAACAATACTGTGATCGAACAGATTATTACAAGTAATATAAAATGAAATATGCTTCTTTGTACCTTGCGCCTACCCAAGTATTATTAAGTACTAATGCTAACTTTTCATAATTACCTGAATTTTTTAAATAGATATTTCTGCAAACCACGAAGAACTTATGACGGTCATTTCCATGAAAAACCAATCAGAGACAGACTGAAGCCAATTTTCAATCCAAAGGACTGCGTTCCACCGGTTTTGAATGAGCCAATGTCATTGTGTATTCAACAGAACTAAAAATTATCGCCATTTTACAGTTTCGGAAGAAGCTGTAGTAGTACATGCATAGTATGATTGAATGCCACTCCCCCGTTGGGAGTCCCACCCCAAAAACTAAAATTCTTTGTATTAAATCTCTGCAAAATAAAACCTCTGAATTCAAGTCGAAACTAATAAATCAATCGAATCTTGCTTTGCAGTGTTACTGCACTAAATCATTATTTCACTACGCATGAATGAAATCTTATGCATTCAAAAAAGCACACCCATCCGATCCCGAAATAACAATGTCAAAGTTTCATGCAACCTGATATATAAATATAAAGTCAAAGATTAGCTGATTTGGAGGAATTTAAGTGTCGACCTAAGATATTGAGCTGATGACCTGAACGGGTGGGAAGTGAATGCGGCGGCAGCAAAAGTGGAAAGGAATATCAGCACGTGAAATAGTGGAACAGTATTTTTATTGAAGTCGTTAGGAAACAAATTTCTCATTGTCCACCACACATGCATCTTTATCCAAAGATAACCTTTGTCTTTATCTGTAAAAAATTGTGCGTATTACTGCGTATTGCTGCGTTTCTGAACT
The DNA here is from genome assembly GCA_036850745.1 of Homidia socia. Classification (NCBI taxonomy): domain Eukaryota; kingdom Metazoa; phylum Arthropoda; class Collembola; order Entomobryomorpha; family Entomobryidae; genus Homidia; species Homidia socia. The sequence goes on from JAANSP010003436.1 coordinate 10,892, forward strand.
TTCCTATCTCCTATGTATGTGCCTGTTCTGAACTATTCAAAGTGACTGAAGTCAACAATTTGGGTATTCCATGTTTGAAAAGTTGCTGAGGTTTTTTATAATTCATTTCCAGCATAATGACGGCTTTTCCTCCAGCTGAAGAAGAATACGATGATGTGCGGAAAGAGACTGAGGACGAATTAGTTCCGGATTTCTCACAATCTAGTGTGATTGTGCCACGGCAAATAATACCAGCACCAGTATTGGTAAGTCAATGATTTGACTTAATTACAATTACAAACTATTACCAAAGTTTTTCGTCTCAATGCTTTTTCTTTCATAATCTGAAAATTCATTACTATCTTTTGTGTTTTCAGGTTAATCAGTGTGAATTAACATTTGCGTGTAGTTTCCAATTCAAACCTGAAATGTTACAATATTTTTACAGT
>JAANSP010003437.1:0-11318 GCA_036850745.1 Homidia socia
CTTTGCTTTCTCAAAAAAAAACGATAAAAAATTCGTTCATAAAAACTGGCTTCTTCTTCTACCAGCAGCAGCAGACCCTGAGTGGCAATGAGTTGGGCCTCTGCCTACTTCTTCCTTCCTCTTCATCTTCTTGACCAGTCCAGTGTAAAAAATCTACTAGAAACAGAGAAAGAGAAGAGAAAAAAGGCAATAACAATAATCATAATGTGAGTAGTGCAAGTTTATTTAATGAGGTCTTTGGATACATGCTTTTATAATGATCACCACTATGATGTGAGCTTGGTTTTGTATGATGATGTCATATAATATATTATACAGCCACTCATAATTATCATAATATTAATTCTCTTCTCTCTCTCTCTCTTATTGCTTTTGCTAGTAACAAATAGTAAAAACAATGGGAATAAAAGTCAACAGCAAAAAATAGCATGGCTGACATGAAGAAAGATAGAGAAAAAAGAACTAGTTCTTCTACATTCTTCTTGACTCTCTCATCAGAGCTCATGTCTTTATTTTGTCATGATCATGATGACGATGATGATACTTGCTGCGTGTATTATACTTTTGTTGACGATCATTCTGCTGCTGATCTGATTATATGATATTGCTACTGCTACTGCTAAAGTAAGGAAATTTCTGGGGCTGTGCGCAACAAACACAGGAAAAATGCAAAATAAAATTTTAATGTTATTATTATTATATTGCCACAAAAATTAAGATATTATTTTTCCAAGCAGACAGAGAGAGAGACACGTTTCATTTTTGATTGCTATCATCATGTAAATTGTTTGCAAATTCTCAATAATAAAAATCGTGTGTCTTGTCTGCTCACAAAAAATGCTTGCATGCATGGTTATTCTGCCCGCTTACCAGGGTCTTGTGACATGACACGAATTAATAAATTAATGTGTACAAGAAACAAATACATAGCATGTCAGGAATACGCAAAAAACTGCATAAAATTATTGCGTTTTTTATCAGGTCGTGAAAAACGATATCGTAGGGTTAAGAAAGAAAAGTTCAAGAAAAAACTTTATCATTTTTATCACTTATTATTATTATCATCATCATTTATGTAAGTAGATCCATATTAATGTCCTCGCTCACACACGAATTGTTAATCCTAAAGCTGATCCTCACAATAAAGGAGAGAAGCCGATTTGGTTCATCTGTATCCGGATACAAAAACATCCATGTCAGGAATACGCAAAAAATGCATAAAATTATTGCATTTTTTATCAGGTCGTGAAAAACGATATCATAAGGTTAAGAATGAAAAGTTCAAAAAAAAAACTTTATTATTTTTATTACTTATTATTATTTTCATCATCATTTATGTAAGTAGATCCATATTAATGTGCTCGCTCAAACACGAATTGTTAATCCTAAAGCTGATCCTCACAATAAAGGAGAGAAGCCGATTTGGTTCATCTGTATCCGGATGTCAAAAAATTTAATGAAAAAAATATCTTGAAATGATTGCGTCATCTTTCTAACCATCATATATTTCATACAAGCTTGTAACATTTGACGCGATGATGATGACCATTCTTTTTATCTTTGAGAAAGGTAAAAACAACAACAGCAGCAAAAGATTTTGAACTTTTAACATTTGGAGAAAATATGGGAGCTGGCCTTCTCTGTAAAGGCATATATTTTCATCATCTCTCTTTCTTTTCTTTAAAAAACAAATCTTTTTCAACTTTTTCAAGTGATCAAGAAGTCTTTATTACGCGGATTTCTACGAATTTCTTAATGAGCTTGATATTATGATGCACTATTGCTTGTTTCCACTGGAGTGGCAAGTCGTCATCATCATCCCAAGTACTGCCGCAAAGACCGGCTTCTTTTTCTTTTGCAGCACCAGCAACAACAATAATGGAAGCTGTGCTGCTATATGAAATCATCGTCGTAGTAGAGAAAAAAGAGACAAGGGTAATAATGAGCCCGTGAGCATTTAACAATAAAAGCAGTACAGCAAGGAAAGAATATAACATTCATATTCAAGTTTTTGAATATTTTTTTTCTCCTGGTGAAAAACGACGATCATTATGATCATATCATTAATTCACCAAGTTTATCTTATAGCTTACATCTTTTAGTAGCTGTACGGCGTGTCCATCATCATGTTGACGAGGCAAAGAGCCTTTTTATTTATTTTATTTTCATTATTCTATTATATAATGGCTATGATATAAGCACAGAGAGAGATAAAAAGACATGCGATCTTTTAAGATATAACTTTTGACATGATGATAATATGCATAATAATATGGGGTTGGATATTTGTTAGTGTGTATGTTTTTTGCGTTTTTTTTTGAAAAAATAAAAATAAAACATAAGTAGTTAGTAGTTTTTTTTGTATAGCTGTATCATAATCATCATCATATCATACACAATGCTAATTATGAGTGGTTCACTTGATAGTCACACAGAAAACGTGGAGTAATGGCACTCCACCATGTCGTTATTGTTGACTACTGTCAGTCATTTAAACCCGGTCGCAGTTAGTCAGTCAGAAGCCGAACCAGCTGGTTGTCTTTCTCTTTATCTCTCTCTGGGTATTTTACCCTCCTCAGATTGTTATCTAAATTGACTTGATCAACTATTGTGTAGAATAGGTATACTTTTTTTATTCTGTATTAAACATACCCATGCACTTTAATGTTCAATGTTTTGTCTCTTTTTAATGTGGAGTATGTTTGTGACTTCCTTTATTGCATCATCATCGTCATCATGATTGTCGGATTGTACATACGTGTTTATTCTTATAATTACTGTGAGGTAACGGTTAACGTTGCATTTTTGTTTTTGGTAGAAACTGATATTTTTTATTAATCGATGTCACCAAAATTTCATTCATGCTACTTTGAATCTAGTCTGTTACATTTGCAATCCGTTTCCGCATCATCTATATTATCGTAAGTGGTTCGTAGTTCAAAAAATACAATTGTCGGCTTATAACCCTTGCTTTAAAATATGAGCATGATTGCGCTAATGATTCAAACTAAGTTTCATCTTGTTTAATTGTTTAAAACCTTCCTTTAGAAAGATGCATGCTTTCTTATCTTCTATAATCATGCGTGTGAGGTACTTGCGCACACATTTACACCAGTGCACACACCAAATTATGATTACTATTAATTTTTGGCTTTCCTTTTTATTGCTCTCTTTCAGCCCTCTCTCGCCGTTGAAAGTGTGAGTTTATGAGGCCATTTCAGTCAAAAATGTAGTTTGCTCAGCTCATAAAAATGTCAATGTGCACAATGAAAATTGAAGGGTTAAGAGCATATTTTAAATTAAATTCTCTACAACTTATCTTCATCATCATCAAAATACAATACACACATATAAGCAGGGAGTATCTCCATAAACCCACAAGAATGTACCAAAAGGAAGAACTGAGAGTGAGTAATGTCATCAGACTGTAGTAATATGTAAAGCAATTTGAAATAAATGTATTTTTTACGGTTGGAGTAACGTCAGCACTACACAACTAAATAGCAGCAACAGCAGCAAAAATAATAAAAAAAGGTACCTGATGGAGCATGATGATGACGCATGTATTATGCACTGCACAAGGAGAAGAGGAGAAGAAAGGTCGTCAGGAACGGGAAAAGTAGCAGGGCAACAAGTTCAGCAGCAGCAACAGCACTTGTTGGTAAATTCCCATCCAAAATGAAATATACGTAATGGCCTGTGCATGTGCATATAGTAATGAATTATTTTATGCTGCTGTTATTATGGCCATGTTATTTACACATATATTCATTTTTTTCAAAAAGAAGATAGTTGCTGCTCTTGAGAGTTCTTGTGTTCTATCTTGAGTTATTATGATGGCTATAGGGCCCATCCCAAATATTTATTAAAAACGTATTGTTGAGTTTATGGTTTCATTTGTTGTGGTGGCTGTAGTTAAGTTCAGGATGCAAGAAAAAGAAAAATTATATTCTTTTGGCTTGGTTTGCTCAGCGGCAGTCAGTCAGACAGCAAGCAAGCAAGCGTAGATATGCAACTCACAATAAGTGAGCAGCAGGTACAATGATGTTTATACAGTTTTTTATGTTTATGGACATTCATTCAAAATATAAACCCAGCGTATACTACTCACAAACTATAGTATTTGTATGAGGGAAAAAATATTGAATAGTTTCTTTAAAGCCCATCCACAGAATTATGATTATTGCATAAGAGCTGAACTGTGATGATGTTTAGTTGAAAAAATGCTTAGCGTTTTATTAGCTTCTTGAAAGGAACCCAGGGTGCTGGGTAGAAGAGTGTGCATTGTTATTTGGATCTCTAGCTAAAAGACATTAACCTACCACACTTTATAAAGCAAATGCATCGTTTTAAAAAAATTGCATTTTATTGAATTGATGGAAACTTCATTCAAAAAGTGTGCAGAACATGTAAAGCTAACACGTTCATAATCAATACTTCTTAGGTTTGTTGGTACCAATGTGTCAAAGATATAAATCATCCTTCTGCTCCATTTACGTTTCGCCAATGGACCAAAAAAATGTGTCGTGAGTCGTGATCAGTGTTAACATTGTGTACATATGTCACTTCTGTTTCGCATGTTTTCTATGGTATATTTTTTTATGGCATACAATAATAAGTGTATGCATACCTAATGTAAAATAATAATTGTAAAATTAGAACTGGATTCAGTTTTAATGCTGGAAAAACAAACTCGTTTCAAAATGTGCAGTAATGTCTACCTGGACTGGACATGAATATTTAAGCTCAAGTAGAATCATGGCAGGGCAGACTGAATATTGAATAGATAAAGAAAACAAACACGTAAGTATAAAAAATCATTTTGATTGTTAATTCAATTTATGTAGCTTCCTAATAATAGTCCCACTTGTCTTCTGTCAGTATCCCATTTCACAGTTGCTGCTGTACCAAGATAATAGGTGAAAGGTACACACACAACAACATAACGCAACATCAATATTATTACTGCAGGTGTGTGTACGTGTATGTATCCATTCCTCGTCGTCATCATCATCATCTCCCTGTTGATATGTCATTGACAATGACAATCGAGAGTGTTTGTTGCTTGAGGTTTTCTTTGCGTGATGCACGTAAAAAAAATTAGTTGTGTGACGAAGCTGCTGCTCCTGTTCCTGCTACTGGGATTCAGTTGACAAAAAATAATATTCCAACGAGCAGCGACGCGACAAACCATGCATCGTTTTCCTCCGAGACCACTAGAATTTTACAATTGACATTTGACACAAAGGCAAATAACAATACAAATTTATACACATACGCCGTAAGGCAAATTATAAAAAACAAATAATTATTATTATTGCTACAGTATTATGGGTAGTTGTAAAAATATATTTTCTTCGTCTCTGGTGCTGTTGTTATCGTGTCGTGTGTTATTTAAGAAACAAACAAGAGGAGAAGCATGATAAAAAATATATTGAATACACAATACTGGTGATGTCACGTCATAAATTATTCTCTCGTGTCAGCCCAGAGGAGCAACATCCAACAGCATACATTTTTGTGACAGCAGCAGCAGAAGCAGCAAGCAGTTAGTGAACTCATGTTTGTTTTTTATCAAATGCATGAATATAGTGTTGTATTTAATATTGACACATTTTTTCAAAAACTTTTTTTCACCTGTTGCATGCATCACTCTCTTACGTGGTCACTACTGATTTATGGTAATGCTGTTGATGATGATGACGAATAGAAAGATGTGTTGTGTTTGCGGTTTTCAACCTTCTACATTATCGCCTCCTTATCACTCTAGAATTTTGTACTGGCTTTTTACAACTCTCTTTTTTAAAGGTCAATAGTGTTGTATTTAATATTGACACATTTTTTAAAACTTTTTTTCACCTGTTGCATACATCACTTTCTTACGTGGTCACTACTGATTTATGGTAATGCTGTTGATGATGATGACGAATAGAGAGATGTGTTGTGTTTGTGGTTTTCAACCTTCTACATTATCGCCTCCTCACTCTAGATTTTTGTACTGGCTTTTTACAACTCTCTTTTTTAAAGGTCCAGTTCAGCATTATATTATGGTAACCCAGAAAAGATTATGTTACACCACGTAGATTTCTCTGGAACATATTATCATGTTCTATGAGTTATGCAAATCAAGCATGTTAGATGCAAATACTAATATAAACTGGTGTCGTGAATCAGTTTGGAGGTTAGCGATAACATAAAGTTATGTAATGTTTAACATCGCAGCCAAAATTATTTTTACTCACGTTTGGATGAAGATTCCACAATAGAGGTTGAAAGACACCAATAATTAGGAAGAGAGAAAGTCGCAATGAAAAAAAAATCCCTTCATTCTAATATCATTGATATTAGAATGAAGGGATTGTTTTTTTCATCATATTATATCAAATTAATTAGGAAATATCATGGTTTTCGATCTGATCAGCTTAGATTGTAGTTACCATTGAGCATTGTCAATGCTATTTTAGGTAGAATACATTTGATTCTTTTTCTTCTTACAAAACATACAACATGTAATGCATTTATCCACTGCACACAATTGAATGAATGGTGGAAAGTGAAGTGTAAAATGTGAAGATCCATTTTATTCTCTTTTTTCTTACAAAATATACAACACGTAATGCATTTATCCACTTCATACAATTGAATGAATGGTGGAAAGTGAAGTGTAAAATGTAATGCTTGGCTGTGCTTTTTTAAGCTAAGCTTCCTTATTTTAGGTGTGATTAAATATAAAAACTTATTTACCCTTAGACGCCTAGTCCTGCTGCGATATCGTGATCAATTGAAATACGTACCCCGTGAAATTCAAGCCACAAAAATGTTTGAGAGGTGAAGAAAAAAGCTTGACTTAAATTATTGTGTTTTATAATGGTACACATGATGATGATAATAATAATAATGCAATAAGTATATAGCGTAATGGATTACGATTTTTACGATCTACCACGGTCGCCCCAGGCAAAAATGGGATACAACACATGATGATGATAATAATAATAATGCAATAAGTATATAGCGTAATGGATTACGATTTTTACGATCTACCACGGTCGCCCCAGGCATAAATGGTATACTTAAGCCTTTTTATTTACTATATAAAAAATAAGCAAAGCATTACATTTTCCAAATGCTGTAAAGCATATCAGCAGCACAAGATCAACTGGTTTACATTGTGTGTTGTTCTATAGAGATGTCAAAAAATTGTGCATTACTATGAAATGGGCTCTCTTTACATTATTATTATTATCATGAATGAAGATTTCACAATGGCAAAACATAATATAGATCGTGTCGATATACACCACACCATCACCGACAGCTATTCCTGAGAAGAAAAAAAGATTTTGAAGAAGGGAAGAAGGAAAAAACCAATTTAATCCCTGTGACCTTTCAGAAAATTTATTGCAAATGGTAGCTGATTTGTTGAATGATTCTTCCATTGTTAAAGCTTAACTGAATATATATCCAGAGAAGTAATAAAACACACAGAAAGAACAGAAGCCATGCTCTCAAAAAATTTTCATCTGGATTTGGTAGATGATGATGGCGGATTGAGAGGTGATGTTGAAATCACAGTCCATTACAAGTTGTATCTTAACTCTTTTGTAAATACGAGAGCATGCAGTCATCCAATTGATTTTTTTACTAGCTTGCATTTTTTGTAGATAATTACGGTCAAGTAAGCATTATTGCGTGAAATTTGAGTTGCGGTCAGACTCGACTGGAGTAGTAATGGAAGCATTTCTTCTTTTTCTTCTTATGTCTGACAGCAATTTCTCATTGTCCTGATTACTTATATTTTTTCTCGTAATGTTTTATTTCATTTTTTATTCCTTAGCTGCTCTCCATCCACAAAATATTTTGACATTATGGACGTTATACCCGCCACAAAAAAGTATAAATTTTACGTTTTTCACTGTCAATGTAGAAATGACAAGTTTGGCATACATTTTTATAATAGCCATATATTTTCTGCAGGTTATATATTGCAAACGACAGCAATCTTACTGCAACTCAAACTTCTGTTCTTATTTATTCGCATGCATTTGCCATTAAAAAATCTGGAAAAGTTGAATGCAATAGCATCTCATTCAACTTGGTGGTGATGGTGAGGACGGCGGCGGAACGTATGAACTATTTATGAGTTTGCATAAAAACGCTCCTCTAAAAAAGAAACTCTGCCATTTATTTGTATAACCAATAAAACAGCGTATTAAACAACAATACAAGTATTATTATACCGAATAAAACAATATATTATTATACAAGTGAACAGCAATCTTACTGCAACGCAAACTTCTGTTCTCACTCGTATTTATTTATTCGCATGCATATGCCATTAAAAAAATCTGGAAAAGTTGAATGGAATAGCATCTCATTCAACTTGGCGGTGATGGTGAGGACGGCGGCGGAGCGTATGAACTATTTATGAGTTTGCATAAAAACGCTCCTCTAAAAAAGAAACTCTACCATTTATTTGTATAACCAATAAAACAGCGTATTAAACAACAATACAAGTATTATTATACCGAATAAAACAATATATTATTATCCAAGTGCGTCTGCCATTCTCCTCCTCACTTTGTATATTCATCTGACAAAAAGGACGACGACGACAAGAGCACAAAAACAGCGTTGACTGATGCTTTAATGACATAAAAACGCTCCTCTAAAAAAGAAACTCTGCCATTTATTTGTATAACCAATAAAACAGCGTATTCAACAACAATACAAGTATTATTATACCGAATAAAACAATATATTATTATACAAGTGCGTCTGCCATTCTCCTCCTCACTTTGTATACTCATCTGAAAAAAAGGACGACGACGACAAGAACACAAAAACAGCGTTGACTGATGCTTTAATGATCCCTGGGATGATACTGATGATGACAATGATAATGATACCGTGAAAAAACATATATAAGAGGCTCACTCTTTTTTACTCTCTCTCTCTCTCCAACTAAAGTATTTTCGTTCTAAATGCTGATACCATATCATACTGGCAGCAGCAAAACAAGCAAGCAAAAGAAGTGTCTCATAATAAGCTGCTGCCAAGCCGCACCTTAAAAGAAACTCTCATCATCTTCGTCGTCTTCTCTTGTTCTTCTTCTGCAACTCCTTTGCTCTTTTTTATAAATCCACCTGTGTGTGTGTTTAAAAAGGAGTTTTTATTAATACATAATAATTGTCTTTGTCATAGTCCTCTTGATGTGAGGATGGTGATGAGGATGCTCTTTAAGATTGTCATCTTTTCTCAAATGGAAATAAAGTAATGGTGGCTGATACAATTCTGTCTGTTGTAAACATACATGGATTACATAGAAATAAATGCATGTCCATACAAAATGGAAATTGCAAACTAGTCAGATTAATGCTTGTACAACAGCGCATCCTTCAATGCGATATTTAATATAAACCAATACTCCAATAAGTAAATAGTGTTATCTTTACTAGGCACTACAGCTATACTTTTTCCCTTGCTCTCTGTCTATCGTTTTAAAGGCTTCAAATAAAAAAATAAAAATCCCAAGAGAGCAACTGATCAGTTTTTAGAGCACACAGTGAAAAAAGCTATAATAAAACGTACGTCCACTCTTTTTTCTATATTTACCGCAAAAGATTACTACTCCAGTCAGGATATATCCTTGTAACCATGTAACCGCAACAGTCAAAAAAAATAAACGAGAAGAGAGATAAGGGAAATTTACGAAGAGAAATTTGTCAGAAAATGTGACTGCCACAAAATAAAATAACATGCGTAAAATATATCGTTTCATGTGTTTTTTTTCTCCTCTTGGAGAAAATGGATTGCAGCCGGAAGGCATTTTTATGTTTTATTTTGTATCTGTACTTTTTTAATTTTATTTTACTTATCGTTCTCTCTCTCGGTAAATGTTGTGTTGTCAAAAATACATTGAAAATTCAGAAATAACTTTAGCTCATTTTTTATTTCCTTTCGTTTTTTCTCTCTCTCTAGTTCGTAGGAAAGCATTACACTTACCTATAACACTTTTATCTATGGCTTTTTGTTTGCTTGGTTCTTTTTTATCGTTGGAAAAAGAGTGTAGTGCCGTGCAATGAAAAATATTCATGTATCTCTTTTGAGTGTGTGTCTGAAGCGGGTTCACAGCTTTACGGGTCAATCCAGCTGGAAACCATTTTTATGAGTGACGGCTTGTAGAGAATGATGGTAATGGCGTAATGTAACTTTTTTTAAACGTAACCTCCAACTGACCGACCGACAAGAGAAAGAGAAAAAAAGTATAAGTAAAGTTAAGTGAAGTGAAGATACAAATTTATAGGTTGGGAATAGTTGGGATATACAGACACACAATATATGTATTTCTATGGATGAAACTTGTAGCAGGTAGATTTCCGACTGATGCATTCCCACTTAAATTTTATATCATTGAGAAAGATGAACAAGATGAGAGGAGAACAAGATCTACATTTATTTTATATAAATGGTCAGTGTGGTGGCGGTGGTGGTGCTGGTACATTTACTACGAATAACCTTCCCATCTTCTCGCCAAGCTGTCTTGCAGTTTTGTCTGTGGTGGTGGTGATGCTGGTAAAGCAGCATCGGTAGAAAAAGAATGACATGCATGAGTAAAGCCAAAAAAAGGGAATAAGCGGAGCGAAAAAGAAGATGAAGAGAGGATCAAGTTGATGGGCAGTTTGAGCTATTGCGATGTGCCGAGAAATGAATAACTCAAAGCCTTTTTAAGGTCTGACAATTCACAAAATGCCGAGTAGTCTATGATGAGATGAACCCCTTCTATTTCTCGTACAAACTTTTATAGCATTTGAATGGATACAAACAGAGAGAAGAAAATATATATATAACTTTTTAAAGTGAATGAATACAATAGTGTGTCCAGCTAGAATATACAATAAAAAAGAGTTTTTCCATTTCTCTCTCTCGTTCTCTAAAATGATAGCAGTCAGTCATTCAGTCAACCAATTTTTTTGTCAGCCTCATAAAACAAAATGGCAAAAGGGGTGATCTACGACAAAGTGGCTCATAAATTTTAGATTGCTTTCTGTCTGTACATTTTGTAAAAAAAGAAAAGTGACAAGGTTAGATGGACAAAAGAGGAGAGGAAAAAAGTTATGGCTAGTTTTTCCACAGTAAATTTACCACCACCGCCATCATCACCACTACACAATATACTTTCTCTTGAGAACTTGCAACATAAATTTTTAGGAATGGTGAGCCGGTGGTATAAAGTAATCCACCCACGATAAACTTGGCTGTGAAATGTCCTGTTGATATGTATTTTATGGGTTTGCCACTTTAAAGAGACCGTTGTT
>JAANSP010003439.1:0-11317 GCA_036850745.1 Homidia socia
AGCCGCTTACATCTGCTGGAAAAAACATTTCCCAAGCGCACTAAGGAATAAAAATGTATTTTATAATGACAAAAGTGGTTGGGTTTTGTTATAGCTATTAAAAGTTATAAGGTGTTAGCTGAAAAATATTAACGTGTTAATATTTAATTGAAACACGTCTGAATTAAATTCGTAAAAACAGTAATCATAAATAATCATTATTCTAGGCAAAATTATACAAAAGCAAATGTTTTCCAAAAGTCAAACTAGAAAGGAAACAGGATTAATCCGGAGAATCATCATCATCAACATCATATCAGTGTGTTTTTTTCTCGCGTCGCGTTCATTCTAATTCCTCCCTCACTCACTTGCATAATCAATCAATCAGGAATGAATTCATATAATGCTCAGAAATGTACTTAAAAGAAACAATGCGTCAACGATTCCGATAAACGTTTCAATTCAACAAGAAAAAACAACGGTTGTGCTTTACTCAAAAAGTCTAATATAAATGGGGAATTTTTTCCATCAAGGTTGAGTGTTAAGTAGTACACCTTGAGAGGTATTTACTGACTCTATCAACAACTTCCTCCGTCCAATCATATCAACAATCCAGCATTGAGCAAGTTGTAAAAAGTTCTCCCTGTGAAAGAAAGAAAAGTACTCTTTGTTGTGTTAACAGCTATACAACTAAATCAGCTTTCACACTTCAATTTTCTTCCCTTTTGTCGACGCATTTTACATGGTGCACTATCAGCTTTAAACCGTCCCCAGCCGAGCCTCCAGTAATTTACATAGCTGAGAGTAGTTTGGACATTTTAGCAACGTACCATCATCATTTATGACTACAGGAACAAGAGGTGGAAAAAATACTGCCTAACTTACCTATCTATGAAATTACTAAAATCTATGGACAATTATGCTCAGCTTTTTGAGCCCAAAAAATTGTTGACCTACATGCATTTGTCAGTGTCCACTTCTTTCTTTTTAGTAGATCTTACTTTCAAAGACTCTAGAAAAATATTCTAATGTAATGAAGATGATTATGGAATGGATGACTGTACGGAAAGTTTCTATGCTTGCAGTACAGTAGTATTTAATAGCATTTTGGTTCATGTAAATGGAAATACTATTATGCGTGTGTCATCTTGTGATAAGAACGATAGAGTCGATTCGTTTGAGTGTCCCAAGTTGCGAGTGAAAAGTACTTTTGTCCCTCAATCACCAAAAGACACTTGCAACCACACTGTTCGCCTTAATGTCAAATACGTTTAAACAAAACATGCGATGACAGTATTATTACAAATACACCTACATTAGCAGATATTAATCGTTATTAAATTTGTTTTCTGTCAACCACGCAAACTGGAAAATGTTTGCAAAATATCCATGAGTAGTCAACAAAATTAAAACAAGAAACTGTTTTAATAAGATCAATTGTGTCAATGGGTCGTGTTGCTGTGAATAATCGCAAGCTAACATTCTAATTTGCCACATCAATTTAATGTTTTGTGAAAAGGTCATTTTGAGAAGCTGGCGAGAAAAGACTTTGAGAAAGTGAGCCTTATATATTCTTTGAGTCTGAATCGAGTTAACTAGCGAGACACGACAACGGGTGGTTAACGTATCAATGGCAAGATATTTAGTTGGCAAATTTAGTCTTGATTATGCTCACCGTACAAATTGTTACTTAGTCTTTATCTGGAGCCTCCTTCTGTTGGAAAGTGCAGTTTTTGCTCGTCCGACCGCATCAGAAACTGAAACCGAAAATGGCAAGTTCAATAATAAACTAGCTATGCTGCATTATGTATATAGGTTTTCATGAAATTAATTTTGGAAAATAAATGTCTTTTTTCTTTAGGCCAAATTGATAATTTTTGGAATACGGCAAATAACTATTTAGAGACAACATGGCCGGGTTTTCTACTTTCGAATAAGTTTTCTCATCATTTTGGCATTCATGTTGGCAATGTGTGGAGCTGGAGGATGCTGTGGAAAAATTCAGGTGATAATTTAAATTGAGAGACAGTGTTGGGGTTTCTTCATTTATATTTTTTGATTTAAACGTAATTTATTTGACTTTCAGTGGTTCGGTCGACGAAGGCAAGATGTCCCGTTGTCATTTTCGAACCCGATGACGGAGCCGGGCTCCACAATGATGGTGCCTATATCGCAGATAGACGTACGAGCTTTAGAATTAGACCCCATTGTGTTCGAGCCACTACCCACAGTTCATGATCTCACTCCACTCAGCAATAAATTAACTGATAGAGGCCAGCTAAATCATCGTAATTCAGCAATTCCCATCGTCCCATTTAATTCTGACGATTCTGCCATTTACGCACATGACTGGTTTGGTAAGTCATATTTGGTCATTTTTTAAAAGTCATTTGTTGGGATCAACTACATGAATGTTATTTTTATCTCCAATTTATTTACAACATTTTGCAGAGGAACCTCTCAATAATTTTCCCCGAAGCAATATTGAGTACGTTAAAGAAGTCGGAAAAGGATGGTTTGGGCAGGTGTATAAATAAAAATATTATCATGAATATTTGAGCCAGCTTGAAGAGTGAATTGGCGATGAATTGTTGAACATGAAATTATTATGAACAATGTTGCAGGTCATTGAAGCGGAAGCTAAAGATATAGTGCCTTTTGCCAGAAAAATGCGCGTAATTGTCAAACTTCTTCGCGAAGATGCCAATGGAATCGTAAGTACATATCATTCAACGTATTTACAAATACATAAGACTAACCTGGCCCGTCCGATATTTTACTTTACTTTTAAACATTGCAGGTCATTGAAGCGGAAGCTAAAGATATAGTGCCTTTTGCCAGAAAAATGCGCGTAATTGTCAAACTTCTCCGCGAAGATGCCAATGGAATCGTAAGTACATTTCATTCAACGTATTTTATAAATACTTAAGACTAACCTGCCCCGTCCGACATTTTATCTGGCTTTTAAACTCAATCAAGCGATTTCATTTCATTTCAAAGGAACAAATGCGCTTTCTGGATGAATCTCGCATGTACAGAGATGGAAATCATGGGAATATTCTTAAACTGCTTGGCCATTCAATCGAGAAGCTTCCATTTCTACTGCTAATGGAGCACTGTCCTCAGGGAGATCTCAAGTCCTTTCTGATTTCTAATGTCATTCGAGCGGAAATGCTGAATAGTCAAGGAACAATCATAAAAATGGCTTTAGGTAATAATAAAAGGATGAAATGAAATAGCATCAATATTTTTTAACGTGGGCTTCAACTCAAAACGTTTACCCGTGCCGTTTTGTTTGACAATTATTAGATGTAGCAAAGGGTTTGGAATGGTTACACAATGCAGGCTTTGTGCACCCTGATCTGGCTTCTCGAAATTGCCAAGTTGGAAGTGAAAATCGTGTAGTGATAGGAGATTATGGTCTGGGCACACAAAATTTCAAAGACGATTATCACTGGAGTTCAAACATTGCTATTCCGTTGCGTTGGACAGCTCCTGAAACGTTGCACTGCACCTCTAGCGTAATCCAAATACTTAAGGTCACTGAATCATCCAATATATGGACACTAGGCGTTGTCATTTGGGAAATTTGCGAGTTTGGAAAATTGCCCTACTTTGAGCTAGCTGATGATGAGGTAATAGCTCGTGTAATTGTAGACAAAAACTACTTCCTAGGAAGACCAACGCTTCCATGCATGTCCGCAAAGGAAGAACTTTATACAATTATGTCATCCTGCTGGGAATCGGATGTTGAAAATCGTCCCAGACTGTACACTGTAGTTAGGCAGCTGGAGGATATTTACAAGTCTTTTACTAACAATGCAAATCCTTCGCCAAAGGATGAGTTTGACTCAAAGTGGGAGCAATTGGGGGGCAAGAGCGGATCTGATGATGAAAAGCGAAGGAAAAAGAATGTTAGTTTTCTAGAACCTGGAAAGCCATATCAAGTCAAGTGATTTCCATTCACCATTTAATGATGCCGAGACGCTGCGTAACGCAAATCAAAGTGCAGACACTGTTCAGCTCTCAGACTCAAGCCATATTCTCGTTAGTGCCGATCAACAGAGGGAAATTGATGCAGATTTGGAGGAAGAGCATTGGACCAAAAAAATTGAAAGAGGGGATATCACACAAAAGGTATGTGTGGAATACTTTGTAAAGTGCAAGATTTCTTTAACTAGCTAGCTAAATATGTTGAAACTAGAGATGAAAAATAATTTCCTGTCTCATATTTCCCCATATTGAAAATTTACAGGTTTTGGAAAAGTCACAAAGTGTTCAAGATTTGATGGTACTAACGCATTTTGAACAAAGTGACATGGGAGAACTTGACAGTCTAGTGTACATTGGAAAAAGCGGCCAACAGTCTTCCCCTACAGATGGCAATTTAAATTCAAGAGACAGCAGTGGCAACAGCAATAACAAGTACACTTAGAAAAGCGTGTAGCGAAACAGCTATTGATTCAATATCCCTTGTAAATTCTTCTAGTCACACCCTGACCCCGGGTAGCGCTTGCGATAGCACTAGTAGTCAAAATTCAACATTGGTACCTTCCACTTTCTCCTGTTTAGAAAGCACGCCAAATAATCGGACAGGGGTGGACATTAGCGTTATTCCACCTACTCCCAATCCACCAGTAGAAATTAATGTTATTGATGCAACACCAAACAACCGTTCATCATCAACCTCCGCTGATAAGGCTGATAATAGGGGAACAAACGGAAATTCGGGTGAAAATTCTTCCAGCTCAGTTGTAAATAGAAAGTTGCATTTCAAATTTGATTCGCCTGTTTCTGCTACCAATAAAAGCAGGCAGCGTCAAACAAGCACTCCGCTTCGATCAGGCTCAACTCCTTCTCCGCGAATCTCAGATTTTGGTGATAGGGAAGACGAGGACGACTATCCCGTGTTTGACACTTCGGGTCATTATATGGAAGGCACCTTTAGTCTTAGTCCAATTAGTCAACATTTTATTACATCCAGTAGTTTAAACAGCACAAAATTGGAGGACTCGTCCAAGGGGTATGCTTTAAACAAAGTTTTATGATTATGATTATATATGATAAACGACCAGTATTGTAATGACTATTATAACTGACTCAATGTTAACGTTCTCACATTACCCCCACATTAATTCTCTTGAAAACATTTTCAGCGAGTCATCAGTTCTTTTCGGTCCAAGTGATGCCCACGAATTAGGGTCATATCAAGGTGAGTGTCCCTGTGCAGTAATGATCCAACCAAAACGACACAGTTTATGAAAATCACGATTTGCTTTGTAATATGTAGATTCAATTTATTCTTGAAATTCGCCGGACAAGAAATGTAGAAATATGTACAGACAGAATAATATGCAATCGATGATTTGCTCCGTATATATATTAGATCTGATCTATGTATTAATTGATCCTTTTTCATAATTCCCTATCAAGGTGTAAAGTCGCAGTTATCCGAAAAAAGTCTATTCTCTGTAGAGGACGACAGTGAAACTGAGGCAAATCCGTTAGTAAATACTGCATTTGCCGAGCCAAAGGTGTTGCCTCGCCGCATCCTATTTCCAAATGGTGTAGATTCAGAGAACACAAATGGAGATGATCTAAAGCTAAGCTTTGATTATCCATCTACAAGTAGCAATGAAGCAAACTCAAATGGGTTGCCTGAACCAACACCAAAAGAGAAAACAAATGCAGAGAGTTCATCTTTGGCGGATAACGATGAGTTCTGGAAAAAACAGTTGATATCCCTCCAGATGGCTGCTGATAATACCAGAGAGCTCTTTCAGACAGGTCTTAATGATCCAGGTATATTTTAAATTAAAAAAGGAAAACCTGGAAAAAATACGTATTCGCATAAGATATATGTAGGTATTTTTACATGTAATTGATTGCAATAAAAATTCCATAGAAGAGCATGCGGGAGCACGGAGTGCCGAGGACAAGAGGTTTGTGGAAGATATTGAAGCAGACGTAGAAGAGCTAGGGAGTTTGGTATTACATGACCTCGAGGAACCTGATGCGACACAGACCGTTATAAAAGAAACAAGAGAGGCTATTAAGCCTGATGATGGCGTGAGTGCAAAATTAGCCTTTCAAGCAAGCAACAATGTGTCAAAAGAAAAGGATCTACTAGAGAAGCATGTTACGTCCACCATAACTGGCACCTCTGAGGTGGAAAATAACGACTCCAATACGCCATGGGATATTAACAATTCCATTGAAATCAGTAAAGGCAGTCGAACAAATTCCAGTAAACATACCGATTCTACGGTGGACTTTGAATCGGATTTGGAAGAAGCTGAAGAGGCTGGAAGCACAGAATTTGTTCCTTCCAAATGGAATCAGAGTTTAGTACCAAGTAGATCCGCTATTAAATCACCTGAACAGCAGCCAAAGTCTGGAATGAAAAAGTCGGTGTCATTTGAACGAAAGAAAACTCAGCTTGTTTATGAATATCCGCCGCCACCCATGGCTAGTGACTCTGAAGATGAAGAAAGACATGCAACGCCAATGGCATCGTCATCATCATCATCCGTTCCTTTCTCCTCTTCTCTAGGTAATGTTGTGCAAATAAATATTTATTTCTCGTCGACAATTGTAGATTATATATTTAGAGTTGGTCCATCTAATGTTACCTCAAATATGTTTTTTACTAAATGAACATTAAATTGTTGTAGATTGGGAATTAACCCAGGAAGAGCTAGAAAATGCAGAGTGGAATCATGAAGACTGGGACGAAGAAGTTATGCCGAAACCAGGAGATCCAATGGATGTTTATTTTTTAATCCGGATTTAGTAAGTGTACTCATTTTTTTTATAAACCTGTATCATACATTTTTTTATTACCATCTTTGGTATGTGTGAAAAGAAGAACGATTAGCTATGCATATTATCTTTCATTGTCACACAGATGCAGATAATTTTCAAGTTCGTGGTTCAAGTGAACCGTTTGTGTTTTCTCCCTCCACAGATGGGAGAGTTACGACACACTAGAGACAGACTGAGGTTAGATTTATCTAGAGGCGAAGCAAACTTCCTTGATGATGATCCTAACAAGTCATCAAACCCTACGAAACTGGATTCTGGTGTCGGTTCCAGTACAAATGTTTCTCCATTCAATAATTGTGATATATTAACCAAACGAAGCAAAACTAGTGATTAAATTAACTATACGTATATTATAATCATGTACTTTGTACACTTAGATATTTTTTAGGTGATGTAGATGTTCAGATGTAGATTTATTTAGTAATGTTTCTTTTTGATAAGATCTATTTAATTAGTATTTTTTGTATGTTATTAAAGCATTTTGGTTGATTTACACGATTGTATTTGCACGAGTTAATAATACTCTTCTAAGAAAGAATCTCTAAATACGTTATTATTACAGTTAGACGACCTACGACCACATATAGTATTTTCAAGGTTAACGACAGCTATTCAAGAGGACAGATAATATGTAGTAGTTATTAAATGTAGTTTTGCGATAGGGTCGTCCGGTTCGATTTGTTTCATTGCATTTATTTTCTATTATGAAATTATGTACGGTCTAGTTCAGATGCACATAATGATACTATATATGGCCATCGTGGGCAACTTGCAGATCGAAAAAAAGTCAACAACTATATATAATATTTAATGTTATTCGTAGTTGGGATATAAGCCCAATAAATTTGAGTCATTTTCAATATTTCTCTGATATCGTATCGAATTTATGTTTCACGGAGCAAAACACGACAAAGTATTAGTTCAAATAATTTATTAGAGCAGCCACGAAAAAATGATCATTATTAGGAATTATTATTGTATTTATTATAATTTGAATCAGTATTATATCTTATTACAACAACTACGAAAAGTCATATATATCAAACTACCATCTGAAAAAAATTAAAATGAATAAATAAATTTCTATAAACAAATCTTTCTTCTTTTTTTCTTGTTATTTATGTACTATTATTGGTAGACATTAAAACAATTGCATACAGATTAGTGCAAACGTAACAAAAAAGTGAGCATGATTTTTCATGTATCATTATTCTACTAACGTCTGTTTGG
This sequence comes from Homidia socia, assembly GCA_036850745.1. Lineage (NCBI taxonomy): Eukaryota > Metazoa > Arthropoda > Collembola > Entomobryomorpha > Entomobryidae > Homidia > Homidia socia. The sequence goes on from JAANSP010003439.1 coordinate 8,035, forward strand.
AGTCGTGTACAAGCGCGAGTACACTCCTTGATACGTAAGCAAACAACAATGAGACATTATTATACGCACATGTACACAGGCGTGTATGTATATGTATGGAAAAAGTAAACTGTAAAACAAGTTACATTTTTAAACAATATTAAATATCTAGAATTAAAATCAGTCATCTAAGATTATATGCATTGAATTGTAGGGCTAAAAACTTGTCACATACTCCTGAATCTCACAGGCCAGTACATTACACACGTAGAAATGATTAGCAGAAATACAATGATTATTGTTATTACATTAATTGTTATGATACCACAGTGCACCGCATTTTCTTGCGATTTTTACTTAACAATACTTTTTGTTGAGTGGACTAGAGTAATGAAAGGAAGACACATAGCCGTCGTGTGTAGTAGTATAACAAGCACATTTATCCGGCTGCGATCATTCATTTTTTGGCATTTATTGTCAACTTAATAATTAGCTTATTTGCTAATTTCACGCTTTTGACGAATCTGTAAGAAGAAGTGGCAATGTTTTCACTTGACTCTGCCATTGTGCGGACACTTGAAAAAATTTTACACCTGGCCACTCCACGCCGTCGACGAAGACTGTAATCGGACAAAAATGAAAAACAAATGTGTAGAATTTATCCAGCTATTATTGTACTTAGTAGTAGTATAATGTATATTTTAGGAATAAAAAAACACGCGTATGAAAGTATAAACTCACGTTTGATGGGTGCCTGAGATTTTGCCAAACAAACTAATCTGGAGATTCCATCCGTACATTGATTCTTTATATATATATTTTAGGAATAAAAAAAACACGCGTATGAAAGTATAAACTCACGTTTGATGGGTGCCTGAGATTTTGCCAAACAAACTAATCTGGAGATTCCATCCGTACATTGATTCTTTATATCAGAGTCCCTCTCCTTCTTTTTCCCCAATCTCATTACTATAATCAAGTAAATAGGATTATTAGAATTGTTTAGAATTTTGGACTTGTTGGCTGCATGCCTGCATTTTCATTTCAACTTACTTTTCTGCTTCTTTTGTTCTTTCAAAGTGTACGTCAGAGCTAGATAATCAAGTAAATAGGATTATTAGAATTGTTTAGAATTTTGGACTTGTTGGCTGCATGCCTGTATTTTCATTTCAACCTACTTTTCTGTTTCTTTTGTTCTTTCAAAGTGTACGTCAGAGCTAGCGCATTATCTGGCGTTCTTTGAATCGTCAGAGATCGAAAAGAAGCTTTAACGGATGACTTGATAGTGCCCTTCCAAAAGTCCACTTGCAATTCCAGTGGCTCTTCCCGTGGAGAATGGGGAGGGGAAGGAGGTGATGATGACAAGTCCCCAGGTTCTTGTTGTTGTTCAATGGATACTGACGAATATCCAACGTTTAACCTGACCTCACTGATAAAAGGAACAAACACCTGTGACGATTCTTCATTTTCCTTGAAAGTGATCATTGCCTCAGCGATTGGAAGATTCACAATTTGTCTCCTTTCTTTGGCGACATTGGCATATGATATTATTCTCAAAGCCATTTCTTCCGCAGGTTCTCTTTCTAGCTGGTCTGTGAAAGTTTGTGCGTAAAGCGAGTCATGCTGACAAAGCATCCGCCAAATTGATCCACCGGCTATAATTCAGAGAAAATAAAATTAGCTGACTACAATCTAATAAGAGATTCAATAGTTTTTCGAAAATCAGCAAAAAAAATTTCCAGACTTACTAGTGAAAGGTGCATAAAGGAATGAAAAGTAGTTTTGATAATCATGGGGGCGACTTGATAATTGAGTAACGTAATGTTTTGCGGCTCCATTCAGAAAGGCAACGGAACCTGCAACGGCAACCGTCATCTGACAAAATAATGAGTGATGTGGATTGATTAACAGTTACTAACCGATGTATATACATACATATTATTCCATTACTTTTGGTTTGCATTCTAACCTGAGGAGGAGCTTTTGCATTATTGTTGCAAAATTTTTGCACTTTTCCAACAATATGAGGGAAAACTTGTTTAAGATCGGCATCAGAATCAATACCAAGTACTCTGATCCCTGACTTATCTAAAGCTGAGAATATGCTTGCACCCTGGTGTTCCACAGATACAAGCACAATGAGATCTGGAAATTTTTCATCGGGAGGGAATGCTTTGGTAATTTGGTCCCCTATTGAGACTACTTTTGGTTTGGTAGTTGCCACCGGTGTGGAAGAAAAAATTCCGACGCCAGGAGAAGTTCCAGGCGAACGTACTGAGATTTCATGTGATTCGCCAGAGTACTGGTCGGGCTCTGTAAATGAATCTGAATCTGGTCGCTCATCTGACGTCAGATTTGACTTTTCCGGAATCGAGTCTGTAGTAATTAAATAGTTTATTTTAGTTCAAGTTCAAGAAAAGAAATATATCTATCCATATTGCATGTCAAGATCGTTTTTACGTACTGTATTGAGCCAAAGAACGAGAAGATGCAAAGAACGGCGGTAACACAGGTTTTGGGAAAGATCCTACGGAAAGAGTATCAGCATCTGGTTCCGAGTCTGACAAACCCTCAAGTTCATCAAATAATTCGTCAATGTTATCAATGTTATCTATAGCCCCTCCTGGCTTTGTTTCGCTTCCTCGGTGCCCTTCTTCAGTTGCTTTGAACTTTTTCAATAAGTTGACAATCTTTTGCTTCAAATTCTGAGAATGAAAAGATAATAATACATTATAGCATTTGGATGCTATTAGAATTCGTATTCAGTATGAGCGCCATTTTTACATATAATTACCCTATTATGCGGTAATTTGGAGTTTTTCCGCAATATTACATCGTCCGGAGGGGAGTCGCTGGAATGTGATGAAAAGTCATCCTCATCGTCGGAAAAGTCATGCGCAGGATTCCTTGGTTTGCCTGTATGTTCACCAGGAGCATTCAGTGGTGAAGATAATTGTCTCCGCAACCCAGAAGCTTTACGAAAGATAGACACAGAAAGAAAGGTGTGCAGAGAAAGAGAAAGGACAAATATGCTAACATTCCCGCTATATTAGGTTATTAAATTGGTAGGTAGTGCTTGTTAGTGGGGAGATTTATACAGAGCAATATGAAACTGGTCCAACAACTTCACTTAATTTACCAATGGAAGGCCTTGCAAGTTGCAACTACAACAATATGAAAATGGAAAGGTTAAAGTTTTCACTAAACATGAAGGAAGGAGAACAAAAAGAAATCGTTACATATACTGGAATTACCAACAAGATTAACACATGCATGAGGGGAAATTTTGATTTACAAGAAACAA
>JAANSP010003440.1:0-11316 GCA_036850745.1 Homidia socia
GGCTGTAGTAAAGAAACCGGGCTATCACACTGAGTGCACCAACTACTCAAAAAAATTTGCAGCTAAACTTTTTTTGAAAGACTAAAGTGGTCTCAGAATCTTGGACCACCTTTGGTATTTAAGCTTTTCGTGTGAATTTCTTGAATGATAAATATTATGGTTGAATATATGTAATGTAAAAAGTGTCTACTTTTAATTCCTATGTGTGTTCTGAATTGTGTGTACGGATGTATAAAATGCAATTAAATTATTACAGATTTAATGGTACCTACAGCTACAGATACATATGGGCACCTACCTATTCGTGTATAGGTAGATAGATGGGATATGGGATGAATGAAAATTGCAGAGCACATGCAAACAAATTTGCTGCGATGATTGGATGAGCAACCTATTATTGTCGGTAGTTTATGGTTGAAACTTTAAACTCTCAACAGATTTATCTTTACATGAGTTATGCTCACATAGATATAATTGTTAACAGCTTTAGTTAGTTCATCTTGCAAAACAAGGAATAACCATAAAAATGTTAAGCCTTCTGGAAAAAACTTGTGTAAAAGAGCTTTTTACTTTTTTTATGGTTGAGTAAAGAAGTACACGAATAGAATCTTGTGAGAAAGGGTTCAGTATAAAAGCTAGAGTTTGTAGATGAATTGTAAACTTAGTACATGAATAGGGTGGAAGCATATTAATCAAGCTTCGTCATATTAAGGCTGTTGCTTGATGGTTGTCCAACAAGTTTATTGTTGGATTAAGGTAATTACCCCAAGTTATTTTGTATGAAATAGCATCTATGAGACGGTTGTTCAGGTTGTTGCTTGCTTCTTACCAGTCCAGTCTTTAACTCCTTTTATTGAGGATTGCAGAAGAAAGAGCCTATAACGCATTTACAAATACAAACGTGCTAGAAAATAATTCGTATGAAAAGGTACAAGCTACAGTGCATGGCCTGCATAAAAAATCAATTAAAGAACGACTATGCATAACTTTTTTTTTAATTATATATTTGGCAAACCATGGAACTTTCAGGTTTTTCATGTGAGATGCGAACCATTTAATAAAGATGAGCTAGGAACAGCATAAGATTTGATTCAGAACGGCATAAGCATTGCAGAGAAAACACGCTAATTCTATTTCCGATGCATTATACTGCACCAGACAAAAATTAAGTAATCTAAGGAAAATCATATGCGATAAGTATTTTCAGAAACATTCCAATATATGCCACCTTGAACTAAACTAATAAAGAAATAACGCAAGTTTTATACTGCTTTTTATCAGAACATTTTTTATTGCATTTATATGAAAACGGTACACGTCTCTTGTTGACACGCGGCCCTCTTATACAACTATTTGTTCAAAAAACATAGCATAGGTATTACACATTTTGTCTTTTACATGATCATGCCCATGTAATTAAAGTTTCAAAAGTTACACGTTCCAGGTTCTTCTTTCCTTTCTTCATTTACTTAAAGTTTTATGGTAAAACGCACGTATCTCTATAATATTTTGGTTACTTTAAATGTTATTTGGTTTACTAAGACTGACGATTTTCCATTACTTGAACAAAAAATATTGCGCTCGCTTCTTTGACGACGACGGCATAGTATTATATAGCGTACTAATTATCTAAATAACAATAATAATTATGATGATGAAATTGACGGTATTGAATTATCCGACTTTAGTTAGTTAATCTATTTACGACATTTAGAACAGGTAACAAAAATTCTGCTGATCGCCTTCATTATCAAAACACCTTTTCATTAACACACCATGATTAGATATTTTCTGTGCTGACGACGACAAATGACCACAGAATTTAAATGTATGGTTATAATTTTTTGTTGTTAAATTTTTCCAAACTTTTCAAGATATTTCCATTTTTATTTTTATTTTCTTGTTTTTTTCTCATAGCGTTATCTAACTTACTGGTTTACTTTCGTTCTCGCCAAAAATAAATTGGTTAAAAGATTAAAACTGACAGTGGTAAAGTACAAATAAAGTAATGTATTGATAATATTATTACATACTGCTACATTTTCATACTTAATTAATTGTTATTCCTTATTATTATTTACTGCTATAATGATTCATTACTCAATTTAATTTATTGGTGTACCATCGTTTCCATTATTCTGCTCATCATCATGACCCATTTATTATTCTCATAAAAAGAAACATTTTTAGAAATAATTTTAAGGCATCTCTTTCGTCCATTGAAATAGTCAAATTTTAATTGAACGGTTGCGGCGGCAGCGGTGATTGATTGCTTTGTTTTTCGGTGAAAAATCACTCTTTCACATAAATTACTTAACGCTAGAGGCGTAATGTTTCAATCATTATAAATATTTTTTGTTATTTATATATTGCAATTATTATTATTATCCGTGCCGAAGGCAAGTTGGTAAAGTCTGCAAGCACATTTTTTCGTTTTGTAAAATTGAAAATTGACATAATATGTTTTTTAGAAAGATAACTAATATATATAACTAGGTAGCGTACTTTTAACACGTTTATTTAATTTTACTAAAGTTTATAGCTATAATTAATTACGTACATTACAATAGACAGGTAAATATTGTTTCGTGTATTTGTCTAAAAAATGATTAAATATGATTATAATTATTCAAATGTATTTTCGTATTTAATTGTTAATTTACTGTCATTATTTTACTCACAGCCGTTTTCTCTCGTACTTACAAGAACTCTATAATAGTATGTAGGTAGGTATATAAGTTGATTTTATTTAATATATATTTTTGAATTTTTAAGTTACTTATCATTTCTTACTACACCTATATTTAATCTAATTTAGTTAAAGTTTTACGAATAGACACTACGAAACAAGGCGAATAGTTTGTTCCTTTTTCGTTCAAACTGAGATGTGGACGGCACAGTTTCAGTGATAGGCTTTTGCGGATGCGTTTCCTTAATGGCGGCCTCCTGATGGGATAACTTGGTTCGCATTTGTTCATCGAGTAATTGTTGCATGTCAACCTGAGGAAACAAAAAATATATTTAAACTTAAAATCCTTTTTCATCAATTTATAAAACCGTACATAAAAGTTTGATTTTCGATAATTTGTTGATCATCATCTCTGGATTGTTCTTACCTGCCATTGTTCCAGTTGCTGACTCAGTTGGATTTTCTGCTGAATCGCTTCCATGAGTTGACTGTTGACCTGCATCATGTCAATTCTTGTACGAGCCACCTCGATTTCAGCCTTATTTTTCCTTTGTACGGCTTGATCACGCAGCTCCCATGCCTTCTTGACGATTTCGTCTTTGGCCAGGTGAGTTTCATTCAGGTCTCGACGTGCATTATCCCTCTCTTCGGTGACAGCAGCCAGTTCTGCTTGTCGGATTGTCAGTTGACCTGAAATTAAAATGCATTTTAANCTCGACGTGCATTATCCCTCTCTTCGGTGACAGCAGCCAGTTCTGCTTGTCGGATTGTCAGTTGACCTGAAATTAAAATGCATTTTAATTTTTCATCAAATTAACTCAGTGAAGAAAAAAAAACCAGAAAAAAACCCAACAACAGTATAAATCCCACACATCATCTAAACCTAAACACTCGCAATGTTCGAAAAAAATTCTCCTATTGTTCTCCTTGAACTTTATCATGACATCATCTTGCATGGTACACACAAAAACAAAGGAAAACACAGACATTCAATTCAATAATATCAGTGTCCTTTCTCCTCCTTTTCATGTCCACCTCTAGCCTTGTCTCTACAGAGTTGCTACAAATAAGAGGAAGTTTGAAAAGAGTGCACAGCAAGCGATGGTAGTTGTTAATAACAATAATGTTAAATACTATTATTATTAAAATTGACAAATGCCCTTGTCAATGTCACTACTGTCAATGTTCAGTTTTTTTGCTTTTAATAATAATCTTGTTTTGTACTTTTAAGTACTCTTAACTTTTTGTTTTAAACAAGAGAACTAGAAACAAAGAGTGATTATGCTTAAAAAAAGTGTGCTATCTCTCATATCAGCAATAAGTCAAAGTAGAAATCAAAGTGTAAATGATCATATCTCACTTCCTCTCTTAATGAAGTTGACAATGACAAACAGTTGTAAAAAAAAGTCTCGTTACTTGCTTCTCAAAGTTTTTTTGAATTAAAATTTTTACCTGCTTTAATCTTATTTTTTGAAATATTGAGTTTAGGATAATGATTTAAGCGACAGTTTTCATCTCATTAATTATTTTTTTGAATCTATGTAATCCATCATCATTTTAAAGAGCTCAATATTTTACTGCTACGCAAAAAAAGTCTCGTTACTTGCTTCTCAAAGTTTTTTTTGAATTAAAATTTTTACCTGCTTTAATCTTATTTTTTGAAATATTGAGTTTAGGATAATAATTTAAGCGACAGTTTTCATCTCATTAATTATTTTTTTGAATCTATGTAATCCATCATCATTTTAAAGAGCTCAATATTTTACGCCACGCATTATCACCGTTGCTACTATATCTTTTTAAACCAAGTAAATAATTTTCAAATAACTCACTAGTGAGCTGATTGTTCTCCTCCTTGAGTCGTTTGTTCTCGTCATTCTTGTCGGACAGAAAGCGTTCTGACTTGTTCAACGCTTCCTCGGCCGCGTGAAGACGCATTTCAAGTTCAATCTGAGACTTGATAGCACCAGTGTCCAACCCGTCCACATTGCCAAGCTCCCGTAAAAGCAGTTTCAGTTCTTCGAGGGATGTACTCAGCAGTCCTGGCTGTAAAACACAAAAACGCAAACCAACATTTACCAAAACCGTAAAAATAAGTTTGGTTGATTTTTTTTCTCGCAAATTGGCATCATTAAATATTTAACCATTCATAACATTTCCATAGGCATATTAAATGTCATCCATCTCTCGGTATAATGATTACCACGATAAATCACTGTAATTCCTAAACGCAAACCAACATTTACCAAAACCGTAAAAATAAGTTTGGTTGATTTTTTTTCTCGCAAATTGGCATCATTAAATATTTAACCATTCATAACATTCATAACATTTCCATAGGCATATTAAATGTCATCCATCTCTCGGTATAATGATTAACACGATAAATCACTGTAATTTCTCCGCCATCAATTACATTAATGCATTAAATATAATTAGCATAATGGCCATCGTCACCACCGCTTTATAGTCACTACCATCCCCCTCGTCATCTAACTAAATTACGTACTATTATTCACGCATGCTATTATTTCAAATAACGGGCTTTTTCGGTTCTTTCGCTGTCATGATTTTTCGGTTTCTTTTCATCACAAAAAAACGCTGTCGTGATTTTTCGGTTTCTTTTCATCACAAAAAAATGTCGTCGTCATGATGCAAAAACAGAACAATGTATGCCTAGACAAAATTACAGATATTGATAATGATAATATATAAGCTAAAAAAAGTACCGCCCTTCTAATTTCATTCACGTTAAAAAGAAGATATACATATGTATAATCTGTAATGTCATGCATTTACAATAATAACAGAGATGTTAATCTTATTTTTTCATCCTGCAACGACAAATGCAGCTTAGGTCCCATTATACATTTTTTCTCCCCTCATCATCTTAAAAAGCTAACGCTACATTAATGACATAATAAACCGCGAATTCATTGCTTCATTTTAAAACAGCTCTTGTCAAGTAATTTAAATGTGCCGAGACTAAACCAATAATTACAATGATGGCAACCAAGTAGGATGACGAGAGAGAAGACACACAAAAAAATTAAATCAAAAGGCTTGTTCGAGCGAAGAAATTGTTTTTATTAAAAGAAGGGATTAAAACTGTAAATTAGTAATTTAATTTAAACAAGAAAGAGCTGAGTAGCGCTCCACTCACCTTGATAACCACACAAGAGTCTTGTAGTGAGGTTTCCATACTATTCGAGGACGTTGTCTCCTCACTCTTTGTGCTTGTCGATGATTTTATCCCTTTCAGTTGAGTGCACATGTCCATGATGGCACAGTAGGCAAGCCAGATTTCCTCCTTTAGCTAAAAAATAATGATAAAAGAGAAGAAAATAAATATGTAAATAAATTAGCGTTGTTAAAAATGGTGCATGTACTTAAAACGCTAACATTATGATTTTCCTGTTTAAACCCTAAATCTACTTTAAACGACTCTCTTCTTCCAATAACTATTATTATCATCTTTACTGTCATTATAATATCTTGTTGCATTATAAGAAAATACTCCTCATCTTCAATCAACTAATGTTGAAGATGCAGTGTTAGCTTTAAACTTAGGTAATTATTTTCAAATGGACTGCATTCCTCGAAACAATTTTTGTCGCCACACAACTAGCCCACAAATGATATACGCATTTTATACAAAATATTATTATTTTTTACAACACAACACTTGTCTCTACAAAATATCCCTTTCTATGTGCATACTGCACGGAGTTAAACAGCAGGAGGTTAAAAAAATATTTTTTTTGTCTTTGAAAGATTACCGTTCGTACCACAACCATTTAAAAATACAAGTATTTTCTTTTAAAAAACCAAGATATAAAACGATATACGCATTTTATACAAAATATTGTTACTTTTTACAACACAACACTTGTCTCTACAAAATATCCCTTTCTGTGTGCATACTGCACGGAGTTAAACAGCAGGAGGTTAAAATATATATTTTTTTTGTCTTTGAAAGATTACCGTTCGTACCACAACCATTTAAAATACAAGTATTTTCTTTAAAAACAACAGCAGTAGTAGTCAGCTAGCACTTATGTAGCCGTGACAATAGTCGTTAAAAAAGCTGTTTCTTGCCAAGAAAAAAATTACATAATAATAACCGACAAAAAACTGCTGACAGTTCAGTAGCTACTAAAGTAATTACTATTTCAATGCAACTGTAAAAAAATAACCAATAAATATTTTTTTTGTCTTTGAAAGATTACCGTTCGTACCACAACCATTTAAAAATACAAGTATTTTCTTTAAAAAAACAGCCAGTAGTAGTAGTCAGCTAGCATTTAGCCGCGACAATAGTCGTTAAAAGAAGCTGTTTCTTGCCAAGAAAAAAATTACATAATAATAACCGACAAAAACTGCTGACAGTTCAGTAGCTACTACAGTAATACTATTTCAACGAAACTGTAAAAAAAATAATCAATACACAGGAATAAATCATCAACAAAAATACAGAGTGAACTATTGAGTCACTTATTATTATTATTCCTCTAGGAAACACTATTGTCATCATCATCAGCATCAAGATGATCACGATTGGAAAACAATAGACCGTATAAAACTTGTAAACAATAAACAATTGTGGAAGAAAATCAATTTTAAATGGATGGTTGTGTAAACAAAAGCTGTTTCTTGCCAAGAAAAAAATTACATAATAATAACCGACAAAAAACTGCTGACAGTTCAGTAGCTACTAAAGTAATACTATTTCAATGAAACTGTAAAAAATAATCAATACACAGGAATAAATCATCAACAAAAATACAGAGTGAACTTTTGAGTCACTTATTTATTATTCCTCTCTAGGAAACACCATTGTCATCATCATCAGCATCAAGATGATCACGATTGGAAAACAATAAACCGTACAAACTTGTAAACAATAAACAATTGTGGAAGAAAATCAATTTTAAATGGATGGTTGTGTAAACAAAATATTTCAACTTTGTTTCATTCATAGTCAGGAAGACGCTGGCTTTAGTTCAATCATCATCATCAGTTCAGTCATCTTTTTAGAAAGCAATGAAGTACAATCATAATGACAAGTGAATCGACAAAAAAAATATATAAATCCAAGATGTTCATTTCGATAATAATAACAGCGCATACAAGAGTATTATTGAGCATTCTACATTTTTTAAACTCTTCTCCTTTATTATTCCATTTTTCATTTGAGTTTCTTTTACTTCCCTTTATGGAAGGAGAGAAGAAAATGGATTACTATTGTTATTATTATTATGCGTACTCACGAAGGAATGAAAAGAATCTCTCAGAGAGGAGGATGACGACGATGAAATGAAATTATTATTCCATTTTTCATTTGAGTTTCTTTTACTTCCCTTTATGGAAGGAGAGAAGAAAATGGATTACTATTATTTTTATTATTATGCGTACTCACGAAGGAATGAAAAGAATCTCTCAGAGAGGAGGATGACGACGATGAAATGAGGCTTGTTAAAAAAATTATTAAATTAAAATATAAAAGGAGCATTTATCTCCGTCTTTTCTTTCAAAAGAGATGCCTTGTTGCTATTTACTACTCAATGCTGCTGCTCTTCCGTTATGATAACTGTTCTATTTAATATCCTGTCATCGTTAGATGATGATGATCGTTACTCATAATAGTAGTAAATACTTTAGAGTAGAACATTTTTTTGGCAATTTCTTTTACGAAAATGTGTCATTGACGACGATGATAGAGAAACAAAAATCAAATTGAAAATTGCATTTTGAAAGCAAAAAAGGAGAGAAAAATGCTCAATAAATCAATCATTTAATAATAATTTAAACTCAAACTTTAAATTCAACTCTGCTATTGTTGGGATGTAAAAATTTATTGAAATTTAATCATTGGTATTTTGCTCATGTGCTTGCTGTCAATCTGCCGCTATTATATTGCTTTTTGCTTAAAATGAGAAAGCAATAAGAGGAGGCCCTATCCTAGTATCCTCCTCTTCACGCGATCGACGATTCGACATGGTCGTTTTGTGATTTGATTTTTTTTGTGCAGTAAATAAAACAAGTGAGAAGAGAGCTCTAACTGTTCAAGAGAGCTTGCTCATATTTGGTATTGAATAAAGCAAAGCAATTTTTCAAATTGAAACAGTATAGATTGGAGTAATAAGAAGAGGAACATGAACATTTATCATCATCCCAGTTTTGGTCATCTTTAATAATCTTCATCATCTTGTTCAATGGTGCTCTGCATAAATTTATTTCATAATGAGGAATTAGCCGGTGAAGATACTGACGATGATGATGACAGTTGCCTTTTGTTGTAGAACCACCTTTTTAGGCAGTTTCAGCTGAATAGTAACTCTTCTCCTTTCAATTACTAATGGAAATTCTAGTAAAAATATTTAGCTGATGAGGACAATGATGAATTGGTGTACACGGTTCTTCTCTAGCTGTTTATTATTATTAACAGTGATAGTGATTAGGTAACTAGTCATCATTACGGTGCGTGAGTCATGTCCATCATGCCTACTCGTGATTTTTACTCTAATCTCTTGTGCACGTCAAAATCAAGAGCCTTAATTGAAATTGTTTTTTTATCTAGGTACATGTTTTTTTCGGAATGCAATGATGATGACAAGAATTTAGAATTAGAATTTTTTAGGTAGGATACAACAGAGAAGGCACGCGCATAGTGTTTAAAAAATAGTGTGACATGATGACATAGAAAACTAGTTAATTACTTGGTCATCTCATCATCATCGTTCTGATGATTATCTATTTATCTTTTGTGTTCTCAATATTTAACACATTTATTGCACGTGTAAAAAATGTGTGTATAATATTCTATTTTTCATACCTCTTTGACATGAGATGCATTGTGAGGGAGACCTTCATCGCATTCGATTTCATCTTCTTCTCCGCCAATCCCCGACGAGGCTGCTGACAAACCTGACGTTGTCCGGAAGTCGGCCGATAGCTCAAGCTCATTCAGCAGAGAACGGTTCACGGCTGCGGATCGACTTAGCATTTCCAGTCTATTTACAGGAAACAAATGAAAAAAAAATATTGTTAGAATACTAGCCTTTATAAATAAAATTCATTAATTAGGAGAAGCAGCAGCAATTATATATTTTAATTTTACTTGACTAATTAGCATAATTGTCGAGTATTTTTTTGCTTGTTGGTTGTTGGTGCTGCTCGTCAAAAGGAACAATTAAAACTAGAGCGCGCAAGGCAACTCATTATTATCTTACATCATCATAATAATAATATCCTTTTAATCGCCGTACTTTTACTTCCGCTAATAACGATTATGTAAATATCTACACAATACACACATGGGGATCATACCATATTTTAGTTTCATTGGATTGAATTGTGTCCTTTACAAGCAACTTTCTAAACTCAACATGACAGGATCCTCTAGATAAAATATTGAAATACCTACCCATTTCTACTTTTTCTATATTCTCCCAATCAACCACTACTGTCGAGATAGGATTATTTTATATTTACTTACAGCAATAATTGTAATCCTTGTACTTGTACTTATTGTTTGTCTACCTGTTTGTTATTTTTTTAGCTTTGTTTATGTTAGATAAACATTAGAGATAAGTGTAAAATGCTATAAATTAATTATGTAAATTGCTTTGTCAGTTATGCCCGGTGCGTTCCTATCATACTGCGAATCCGACATTATCTGCTGTAATTAATTTACCTAGGCTTTCCACTTTGCTCTTCTATTTATCCACCTATCCCTTTCCTCTATTTATAAATAAACTGTTGATCAGTCACTGGCCTCTTCTCTCTTTACGCCGTTGTTACTACTGCCATTAATGCATTTATCATCATGGGTTTGCTAACAATAAAAATTGCAACCATGGCAAAAAAACAAAGGAAAAAAAAACATGGCAAGTGCGGTGACACTGTAGCAGAGCAGCTTTTTCCTTCCCTGATTTTTTTTATCACAATTTCCTCATTTCACCTTTCATTCCCTAAAAAATGTAATCCACTTAACCTGAATAGTAAAACGTATTAAAATGCAAACATGGCATCATCAGATAAACCGGTGCATCTACAAGAACGTCAAGGCACATTAATATGTATATACCTAGCTCATATTATCCCTTATTTAAGGTATTTGACAAGCTCCGTAAAATGCAGGTAGGAAATGGTAGTACTGGATACAAGTAATACCTAATAATTCGACATTCAATATCATAATATCATGTTTGCGTGTCAAGTCGAACATTTAATTCTGCCAAAAAGTCCGTAATAATGGCATATGCGCATAATATTCAGTTGGTAGGAGTGGTAGTACAATAGCAGCAATAATATGTTTCGATGAACAAGTCAATATAAAGTGGTGGTGGTGGTTGCATATTGCATGCAGCAGCGGGTTTTTTTAATGAAAAGACGGAGGGCGACCACACCACAACCAGTTTTTTTTTAACCACCGTACCGTTGTAACTGCGCTAAACTAACTTTTGCTAAAACAAACATTACATTTTTTACCTCACTGACTTGCATCATTTTTTGGAAAGAAAATGGCATTTTATCAGTTTTATTATCATCATCAGTAGAGGCATAATAGAGCTAGTAAAAGCAAACGGAAGCTTTTTGCTAGTCTCTTTCACTCGGATTTTTTT
>JAANSP010003441.1:0-11314 GCA_036850745.1 Homidia socia
CAGTAAATATTTGTGTTCATAATTTTAAGCAAAGAAAACTACAATATCACTTTGTACATTTAAAGTTGATTCAATTTAAACTTCTGTAAAAACTTCAGTTTGAATTTGATGTGATTGCTTGAAAACAAATTAAATTGTCTTTTCATATTAGACACATGTAAAAATTAAAATACTATATTGAAAATTACTCACCACATATTTTGAGCAATATTCTTTGAAACCAAGAATGTTATGAAATATGCGTTGTAATCATGACCAAATTATTGCGCACTCCCCAACTAACCAGAATATCATACAATTTATGCGATATTTAATAGATATGAACAGTGAATTGATGTTATTTTCTGAACGCATGAAAGAAATATGAAATGCTTGCCTAAATGTTCTGATTTTATATTAAAAAATACTGTTACCTGTTCATCAGATCTGATTAGAAGATAGCAGGTAGCAGAAAAGTGCAAACTTTTTAGTCCGTTTTCAAATGGTCTTAAAATATCCTTCTGTATTAACTGTCTGATTCCCATCCAGTAAAGTCTAATAATAGTTTCTTTTAGTACTAGAAAGTACTTTTAGTAGTACGAGAAAATACTTTCATTCATTCTCTAACTTTGTTCTATTCTGAAATTGAAAAGTTCAGCCATTACATACCATAGTAATCGCATAAAAACACAATAAAAACGATGATGGCAGCGTTAATGCAATAATAACGATAACAATAATTTAAAAAAATTGAAATTATTGAATGACTGAATACGATCAGAAAGCCTTTTCCAAATAGACTGAACAATGCATTTTTCTTTTGCTTATTATATTTTCTTGCGTGTGCTGCATGAATTGCATTGTGTGTAAATAAATGTGAAAATTCATGCAGCATCCTGGACACTTTATTACCTGCGTCTATTCCATTCGTTTAAATTTTCACTTTATAATGCGATATTTAGTTGATGTTTTTTTTCAATTTAGCTTTGCATGTTTTATTGTTCCAATTTCAATTTCGGAAATATTTTACCGTAAAAATAAATCTTTCATTATTATTGTATAACTGGCTTCCTTCCATTTACTTACACCTAAGAGTAGCCTTATTGTAAAAAAAATAATAATGCGCTTACAACTGAATGAAAATTTATCATCATAAAAGGCAGAGTTAAAGTTCATAGTTTCATCATACATGTGTAATACTCTGTATCTGATTTCCGGAACATTTTATTTTCAAGACAAGTCACCGATTTCATTTCTTCAAGTGAAAGGTTAAATTGTGTACAATTATGTATTGTTAGCGTGTATTTTTATTCACAGTTGATGCCTTACCATTGTTATTAATCAGTTCAAATTTCATTGTATTTTGAATGTTAAAGTTCAAGCTTCCGTAACTAATAATAGCTCTCTTTATTCCATCATGGTCAAACAAGAGAAACGTCATCATAATATTGAAAATTTGCTTGGTAAAGGAGGAAAATCATGATGTCATTTTTTTGCCAGCAACACACCACGACGATTCAAGCAAAGATGAATTCACTTCTATTCAACGTACTCTTGATAGCGTATAAAAAGCCAGGATGATGACAATGAATGATTCTGCAATCAATGCTGTTGTGAAAGATGCTTATACAGTGTTTTACTAAAATAAAAAATATACATTCATTCCTGTAACATTATTAACATTACTACACCTATGTTAAATAAACGTTTCACCCAGCCCATGTTACGCAATATGTGAAGATGAATATAATAATAATATCTCTAACCTGGGTAGATCATACATCTTTTTTTAACGAACTGGTTCCTGACGATGAGTTTCATGCGCGAGTCAGCAAGTTGTTTCACTATCATGATCACCACGATCCGAGGAACAGGCATTGGCTCTAATAAACCATTTGGACTTGAGCATTTGTTTTGTAACACAAGCACCTTATTCCTTTCAAAACATACATTTTGAATGTACAGGAGTTTACACATTTGTGTAGGTGCAGTCTTCATCATATGTTTGAAAAAATCTTTGCACAGCAATACAGTTATAATTTGTCACATTTGCCAATGGGAAATGAATACGAATTACGTGTTTGAATCAAGTTATTTATTCATATATTTATTGTAAAAAAGTCCTAGCAAGCTAATGTTAATTAAATTAAGTAGGATATATACAACTCCACAGAGAGTGACGTGTAGCAATATTATAACTATTATGATAGCTTGATCCGTGACAATAAAGCATACGCAAATGTCAATCTTAGTAATTTTGGACAAACACCAAATCGATGCCGGTGTTTTCCTAAAGCTTGATCGGTGACAATAAAGCATACGCAAATGTCAATCTTAGTAATTTTGGACAAACACCAAATCGATGCCGGTGTTTTCCTATTTGATAATAAACCTCAATGGAACATCTCACAAACACTGTGTAAGAATTAATGGCATTCATTACCAATGAATGCTGTAATAAAGCTAGAATACTTTTGTGAAGCAAGAAATATTTTGATAGAGGTTAATTTACTGTGATAAATAATACTATTACCAGCTTTTTAACCAGAAAATATATTACCAGAAAGAAACTTTTGATCTCTGAAAAGTGACAATGGCAAAGCTCGGTGTGCACGCAACGTCTATTTTACAAGTTTTGTGGGATTTGTTGGTAGTGCTTGCCATGACTCTGTACTACTATATAAAAGCTTTGTACAGGAACTTTGTTCCTCCAGAACCAAAGTCACTGGTTGGAAAAGTAAATTCTGGTATGTGTGAATACTGTGTCCTATTGCTCACCTACAACACGTTTTTAGTATTTTCACAAACAATCCCGTGTATATTTATGATATTTTTAGGTGACAGGTTCTGCTGGAGGAATCGGTCGCCAAATATGCCTTCAGTTAGCAAAAACTGGGGCTATTCTTGTATGCTGGGATGTGGACAGGAAGAATAACGATAAATTTGTCAAGGATCTTGTAGACTCTACTGGCGTCAAAGCATTTTCCTACCAAATTGATGTTTCTGACAGGTTGCAAGTAAAAACATTAGTTCAAACGGTGAGCTAAATTTTTTATTCAAGACTTTCCTAATTAGATATGATTACGTAGAAATACACTTACTACTTACACATGGGCTTTTAAATTTGAAAGTGACCGCATTGGGTTATTTCTTTTTGTGACAAATTCAGGTTAGAAAAGATGTCGGTGACATCCACATAGTAATCAACAATGCTGGAATCATGCCATGCAAACTGTTTTTACAACACACTCCCGATGAATTGGAAAAGTCGTTTCAAATTAATGTTTTTGCACATTTTTGGATTCTCCAAGANCTTCCAAAAATGATCGAACTTAATGATGGCCATATTGTTACAACGTGTTCAGCCGCAGGAATAATACCAGTACGCAATTTGGCTCCGTACAGTGGAACAAAACATGCTGGTATGTTTTTTAAGTAAATGTTTTACGTTACCTATAATTATACCGTTCAGCCACCACTTTCATAAATTCATAGGTTTGATTCATGACGGCAAATGATCGTATTTCGGAGAGTTGTTTGACATTAGTTTTTTTGACATTATAGTGCATGGGTTCATAGAAGCTCTGAAGGAGGAAATAAGGCATGACCTTAGAAAACCAAATATCCGTTTCACAACGGTATACCCCTTTGCTTGTAGCACAGGGCTGCTAACGGGAATCAAAAGTTATAGCAGGTACTTGTTATCCCATGATTCTTTTTTTAATAAATAAATACGCATAACCATGAATTAGCATATGTAAACCATTAAATTAATTCCTTTGATAACAAATTCCAATAGATTCCCATCGATTGTGAAGACTGTGCTTCAACCTGACGAGGTTGCAGAAAAGCTGATTGATGGCCTACGTAGAGAGTATGAACACGTTTATATTCCAAACTTTGTTAGCTTTGCTGGTACAACCGCCAAGTAAGTTTGTACAATTGTAACACGCTTTTCTATTATTGCTAATTACCATCCATTGTCCATTGTTTTTAACACGCAGCTTTTAAACGCGTCTATATTTTTTTTTGTATTTTAGAGGCCTCATCCCACAAGTTCAGCGATTGGCTTCGGATTTCATGAGCTGTTACGTAGAGCCTATTACCGAAAAAGCCAAAACACTAAATTGATTGCATAAGCGTATTTTGGATTTCAATACAATTTTTTACATAAATCCTTTTTATTCCATCCTTTCGGAAGCATACATATATTTAAAATGGACTCTGATACCAATCATACCGTTTGAAATGTGGATATTCTTTTTGTGAAAGATAACTTTTTAATTATGGACAAAAGTACAAGATGTGCGCATAACATGGACTTTTAATGTTTTAATAATGTGTGTCGGTCACAAAATAAATGTAAGAAATTTTCAGGAAAAAATATAAGACTCAAAAGAAGCTCGCCTTGACAGAACGAAAAACTCAATTTTTTGTGAGCTCAGTCAATAATAAATCATCTAGGTATTTTATCGCAAAAACAAAGACATTAGCCTTGTTGTATTGCCAGCAACAGCCATGCCATGACTGATGTCATGAGAAGCAATGGAAGGTATGTACTGCATCAATGAAAATTTCATGAGAATTTTTGCATTCATAATTACAGTTGTTGTGAATTCCTTTCTTTAAGCTTTAAAAAGTTATTTAGTAATCTAATCATAATCATGCATAAGTATACGTGTTGTTGTGTGCCACCTCGACTGGAATGCTTGAAAAACAGTCATTCTCATAAAAACGTGAGGGAAGCCCGTTTAACTTTTAAACTGCAATATTATAGAGCGCACGATGCTTAAATTGTTCTAAAAATGAGAAGACGTCAAACAGATCAACAAGTAAACTGAGCGGAAAACAATTTCCTGTTTTCCTATCCGCCATAGCATTTCTGGCCAAGTTGATTGTCTAGTTAGTAGAAACGTGAGATTCTAGACACGTGCAAATCAATTACTCTGACTGATCATTACTTAGGTGTGCAGTGCATACAAATTAATTGAATCACGCGATAATTCGACAGCCACATTTACCACTTTTACTCCTCAAACCCGTATTTACTTTAAAGATGTTATTAAAATGCATTCTTTCTCCTGAAAGTTATGAATGATATTGCCTAATAATATAGTATTATATAAATAATTATTGAACAATAAATAGCTTAAGTTTTCAAAATGTCATACATGCACTCCATTCCACCATCAACTCATCTTATTAACAGAGGGTAACTGTGCATAGGTATGTCACACAAAACAAAGCGTTCGGGGAAACGAAAACTCTTTCTTCCCAACCGAGAGCCCTTTGTCTGCAAAAGTACGTGTACATATTAAGCATGCGTACAAATATTCTGCGTACAAAGTGTTAAAACTTTACAATATAATTACCTAGTTATAATTAATAAAAAAACAAGCATTGGTCAATATTTGTTTACATTTCACTTTTATTTCATTTTCTGGCGATAGTAAGTACAAAAATCCTTACATTTCATAGATTAAAGCGTTATTTTATCTTAAAAATATCGATAATAAACAAAGTAACAAATATGCATATAAAACACGACAGGACAAACTCTCTTTAAATTGTCTGTGTAGAGCTGCGGCTTTGCTGCAGTTGCAAATCATATAAAAAAGGTTATTCTTATTATTTATCAACTTACGAACATTTAATAGTGCACACATGGCTTCTTTTGAAGTTTGATTAGGTTGAGGTGTTTTTTTCTCCTTTTTTTCTTTTTGTGTGCATTTTTATATGCAGTTTTCGCATTGCAATTGCATAGGGAAAGGAACCCCTATCTCTACTTAAAACAAGCATTTTTTTACGATTTGTACCAAATCTCTTTCATCCATGTAATTTCTGCAGTATCATGATTATAACTTGATATGCAATATAATATTTATTTCCCTTTGTATTTACACAGTATGCACTGTGTCTACTAAAATATCTGTTGTAGTGGTGGATGGATATGCCATATACCATTCCTATAAAAATCGACCTCAGAAGACAGAAGAAACAAAAAAAAACTCTTCATAACAATCACCTACTTACTTATTAACCCAAGCCAAGCTCACATCCATCCACTTCATGATACGTACGTTACATCAAGCACACTAACGACAGGTGGATTATATAACTAAAACATTTTGCTTGCACGCTCACTGATCCCTCCATTCACTCATTCATTCATGCTCACTTTTTATATCACCACAAACATTCTCAGAGAGCTACTTACAGAACAATGGGCTCTCCCATGATGATTAGGAATGCAAAAATAAAACAATTAATATCTTTCTCAAGTTGTTAATTAGTCTCGCTAAAAGATCACAGTGGACTGAAGTAGGAAAACCTTAATAGTTGTAATAATCCTTATTCGTATCCTGCTGGGTGTCGTAATACTCTGCGCCTGTTGTCGGTGGTGCCTCATCTACCGCATTAACTGGAAGCCCTAGTCTTGGGGAGAACGGGTTTTCTGGAATGGTTGCAAAAGGATTGTCTGGGAATGAATGTTGTGGACCAGCTACTGGACCTTTACCAGAGTCCTTTGGAGTTTCATCATAATCCGGCCCAGAAGGTGGGGGTCCTCCCAAATGAGGTGGAGCTCCTCTTGGGCCTGGTGGTAGGGGGGGTCCTCGAGGTCTAGACGGGTATGGGCTTCCTAGTGGGGGTGGTCCTCTTGGTCCTCTTGGAGCACCTCTGGGTCTTCCAGATGGAGATCCACCAGGGAATAAACCTTCAAATGCGGGATCATTGTCAATACCACTGAACACATCGTTTTCAGAGTCGTCATCCGCACTTCCACCGGATACTCCATTGTTGTCGTCAAATGAAATTTCGTCATCTACATTATTTCCTTCCGGATGTCCACTTAATCCACCAAAGAATGAGCCACCGTATCCACCTCCACCGCCTCCTCCCCCACATTTGTACATTCTGTTAATCTTTACAACGTCCCAATGAGACATGTGCCTTCCTTTACCGATGGGAACATGTCCTCTCTAAATGGAAAGGAATTATGAAAGTATGCAAAAAATAACAATCAGACTGTAGCAGCAGTCTATCTATTTGACTTGCTTTTAAATCTAGACATAGAGTGGGCCACGACATTCACACTAAAGGCTCAAGGTAACGCCATAAGTCTTTTACTTACCAATGGACGAATTGTGTCGTGTCCGTTGGTGGAAAATGCGTTACGCTCGTAATGCATAATCGACTCGTAATCATAAGGACCAAACGGGTCAGCTCTTGTATGCTTCTTTTCAAAGTTCCTTTCACGTCCTATGCAAATTAATCAGAGCATTGTAGTTATTAGCAGCTCTTGTCTTTGTTAATATTGTATTTGTAAAAATAGGCACAATTTTCCTCCCATCATGGAATTAAAACAATATATTTTGCTCAATATACCGCCGCGACGCATGTTGCATATTATTATTGTTATTTTAGATTGCTGAACAAAAATTGTTAGCTCACGCATGACTCATATAATATTTATCATCATAATATCATCAATGTATATAACTAGTAGACAACTGTGAATATTTGAATAGATTGGTTGGATATCAAACAAACCTCTTTGAATGTTTCCCCACATGATCTCGACGTAATTATCTCTGTCATGCCTGTAAATAAAATTTTGAAATTACGTTGCGTTCACAAAAATGAAATGTAATGCAGACGAGTATTTTAAGACAAAAAGTTCTGCTTTGAACGACTGTCCTTTAAAAAAGACTTGCCTGACATGCTCGTGCGAGAAACCAAGGGCATGCATAACCTAAAAATATTTCAAAGACAAAACAAAGTGAAAATGGAAGAATAGTCTGAGATTGCACACAGTGAAATAATCGTTGAAACATCAAAATCATTATCTTAGGTCTAATCCGTAATTTAATTTGTAATGTTTGCACCACGAACCTCGTGCACAACGGTACGGTGATTTATGCATCCAACTGGGAGACTCAAGTCCTGTTGAAAGAATATATATAAATTCAATAAAATTATTGTTCTTCTTAATTACAAGTTGCAAAAATTAGGTCCTAATCCGTAATTTAATTTGTAATGTTTGCACCACGAACCTCGTGCACAACGGTACGGTGATTTATGCATCCAACTGGGAGACTCAAGTCCTGTTGAAACAATGTATATAAATTCAATGAAATTATTGTCATAATGTCATAAAGGTAATAGTGCTGGAGCATTGAGTGTTTGAGAATAACCAAGTTCCAGCTTTAAAACATTTTTGTTAAAAGATTATGGAAGGTATGAAATTTTGGAATGGTTATTATGTTATGATTTTTACGGATATTCGATCAAGCAATTAAATTAATGCAATAAAATTTGTTATTTTCTTTCTGCATGGCAGATCTGCAAGAATAAGTCCTATCTCTATTGTTCATCTGTTCTTGTAAGACCAGATATCCATGCGATTGTCACCATTGATTGATCGCTATTCGTTCACACTGTTGATTAAACATTTTTTACATCTGCTAACAAATTACTTCCCTTCCTCCCCTGTCTGTACTTTGCAAACTTATTAAAAGACAAGTAAAAAAGATTCTACACAATCATTCTTGTATAAAATTCAGATCACTCATGTGTAAAGTTTTTAAAGTTTGATGTGAGGATAAGTAGGGAGGGACAACAACACGAAAAAATATACGTAAGACACCTAATCATTTACTTACCACATATTTATTACTGAATAGGTTAAGTATGTATATGCAATTCCTATCTGATCTGCCCTTTCTGCATTTTTGAGCAAAACTGCATCCACCATGAATGTCGACGTTGTTTTTTTCTTTGTTTTTGACATGTATCGTATTCACATCAAACACGCTGGCTATGCATGCAACAAAGACGCATCGTCAGCGTCGCATGTGATTGAACACCAACAGATATTATATCGCTCATTTGCATGGAAAGATGATGGTGGAGATTGCTCTGCCACCAGTGTCGAAAAATAAAGTTGTTTATATAAATAACCAGTGTGGACATTTACCTGTTTTCCGTTGCCGACCCTTCCAACATACGACCAACAACCTTTGCTCTTGGTTTTGCTTATGTGCACGTAGTCGTGTCCGCGAAGGTAGTGATGATCTTTGTGAACAGCAAATTTGACACAAGTCTTGGATGCAATTTCTTGCAATCCACTGAAAATTACGCTACGCTCTTTATGGCCTGTTTGCAAAAAAGAAATGTTTTAAGCTCGGTTTACAGATAATTTAATATTTGCATTAATTTCCCTAGGAGGACTCGCTATTGGAGTAGTGGGTTCTCCAGTCAATAATATATATTATTGAATTGATTTCAATGTATCATACTGTATGCATGGTCCAGCACAATTGGAAGCCGAACAACACCTCCTCGTTTATCCCACTGATACTTTGGGTTCATTGCCATAAACCCACTTGGACTTTCCATAATCATGTCTTCCGGTCCACTGCCCATTTGCGAGCATGTTGGGCCATCTCCCAGTGCTTTAAAATTACATAATAAATATTGTTACACAAAATCACACACTTAAAAAAACTTTGAAACTACATGATCGAAACACCTGCCAATTTGGCCAGACACACGACACACAAATTTCAACTTTTATTTTTTACTAAGCCAAAAAAATGTAAGTAAACTTTATAAACCTGGTGCATGGAAGAATGCAAAATTGAAGAGAAGAAGGATTGAAGAAAATTTCAGCTTCGACATGATTACCCTAAGCTCTGCATCGATCAACTGATCAACTGAACAGTGCGATCGAACAAGAGTTTTGTTGATTCTGGCCTGAATCAGTGAAAGTGAACGTTGAACGAATGCTGAAATAAATGTCTTCCAAGATTGTGTGAACAGTCAACACGATTCCTGCACAGCATTGTTTCATGCATACATTGCATATTGTTGCATCTTAAATTTTTTTTTATTAAATCCAAACCTCAAAATAATGCCTCATTACATTGCAGAGTCTCAAATATTGTGTGCATAAAGCAAGGCATATATATGCACTTACCAAATGATACAAAACTACATCCTAATTCGCATCATATTTAAGTTTATAAATCTCTGCAAAATTGCCAGCAAGTTTCAGTTACTATCATTATTTAGATATCATCTTACAAAAATATTATAAGTGCACCTCCTCCTTCTCCTCAACGTCAACTTAGTCATGTTATTTAAAATATATTATAGGTATAAAGTGGCAAATTTCCTTTCTTGCATCTTATTGCATCGTAAAGCAAAAAAAACTTTACTGGTCTACTGATAAAAACTTTATAAATCGCCTATGCTGCTAACCACTACAAGTAGCCATCCATAATGTAGTACTCATTCATCATTAACAACTAGCTCAGTTTCAGAGGTTATTTTAGGGATACATTTAGCAGAAAGAATGACATGTGCTATTTACAATCATGTGCAGTAAGTCTGTATTATTATAAGTAATATGGCGGTTCCCTGCTCGACCATCCTTCTTATTGCACCTTATTTTCCTACATTAACCGTCCATCGTATCGTTCGACATATATATGCTTTTCCACTGTATTGTGTTTCCACAATGGTGATAATAACGTACATTTTAAGGGGCCCCTTAATCATTAACGACCCTATTCATTTAGCTTACTTACGCACAATAATAATATGCTTATGAATGCTGTACTGATTAGTTTTTTTTCATTGGTACACATTTTTTTCATCGTACGCATTATACTATTCGACAGACTTTTGAGACTTTTGACTACCTATTTGAGTGCTATTTTTATTTGGTAAAGAATCATAAAATTATACTGAATTTTAAATCCAGGAAATCGTTTTAACTTAGCTGCTATAATATGTACCATAATTCACAATTATCATTTCATAAAGTATCCATGTATTGTGTATAGTGTATAACCATTCAGTATTGTAAAGTCGTGAAGGCAGTCAAAAAACCCTTTCAGGACTGTAAATACACAATGATAACTAATTCCAATTTTTTAATAACACCGGCATTATAAGGAATGCATTTTTGTGTCTTTCTATACATGCGGTCTATACATGATGGCACACATTTTACGCAAGTAACAAGAGACTATGTAAGGGTTTACGCAATAGTACTCATCGACATGGCACAGTGAGCAGAATTCGCACATTGTATGTATCGTTATGCTATTATTATTATTATTATTACATAGTGTATTAAAAAAATTTATCTCATTGTTTTGTGTGCTGTTTTGTACAGTAGTAGGCTAGTGTGTATGAGAAATTAAGACACATATAAAGTTAACTTCCTTCCTTCTCTTTGTGTCAAAAAGTAGGTATGTTGTTTCTTGAAGAAATCAAAGCCTTTACTTTTGAGGGGTGCAGGTGCTATCTTTAGATTTACAATCCG
>JAANSP010003442.1:0-11313 GCA_036850745.1 Homidia socia
TAGATTTGCTTCGTTCCCATGATGCATACTATAGCACAACAGCAGCAGTGGAAGGAATTGTAGAAAAATGAACTTGCCTGTTTGTATACTCAAACCTTTAGTTATGAAAATGCAAACATTTCAAATTGTGTAGGTGGATGCTAAAAAATGCAAGCATGTAATTCTTTTCAGTAGTGCAGGCAGCAGTCACAGCAAAGTAATAATTACCCTAACTTATTGTTGTTATTTTTTGTAGAATGCAGCACACTTGCAGCGCACAATCTGAACTATGCAAGTAAAAACATGGTACTTTCAAATAAAACAATGTTGGCTTGTTTATTCCTAATAATAATGCTGTACTTTGATATAGCCAGTTTGCATGATATTTAATGTTGTATGGTTATTATATCGTATATTTAGCTTAATGGGAAAAGTGGGAGTGGGTGGACAACAAAAAAAAAACAATGCAATGAAATTCTTTGTTATTATTGCTAAAAGAGAAGGAGAAGAAGAAGAGAAAAAAGAAAGAAAGAAAATGTTTTTCTTTTTGGTTGTTGTAAGAATCTGCGATCAGCTTTACGTCAAACCGGCGGCCGCATAAGAAACTCTGAAGAAAAAAAATTAATCGCGTAGTGGCTATGAGGTAGGAAATTAGAAATTTTTATTTGTACCGGATTATACAAGTAACTACACAAGGTAAACCTTCTTTTTTGCAAAAAATATGTCACGTCACGTTTGACATTTTAAAATGTAGGATAAAAGTTTGAGCTTGAGAAATATTAATGACTGCAAATTAAATTCCTAGCGGAGTACATGAAATGGTTTTAATAGAGCTTTTGATTGATTAACATAGCCAAGCTGCTTGACATTTAAGAAATATTATTAACTGTAATGCTCAAGGACACGTGAAAATTGAAATCGGGGACTGCACACAAACATAATTTTTTTAGCCCGTTTTAACCATATAAGAATATTTTACACTTTTTAAAGTGCTACTAAATAAGTTTTATCGTGCATGTAAACATGTTGAAAATGAGCCTTCTATTTTCAACTTGGAAGGGCTTGCGTGTGCTTTATAGGATTATGCACTTTGCATTATTTGCAATAATACAAACAAACAAATGAAATTTGGTGCAGTTCATAAGTAGTTTCATGCGTGCAGAACAATATTACACGCGCGGACACGGACATTACTCGTTGTTTATTATTAATAATAATAAAATCCCAAGATTTTGCATATTATTTGCATTCGAAATGCACCCATTCATTCAAAACAAGAAAACAGAGCGACAAAAGTGTAATGGATTGAGTAAGCTGAAAATTGTACGGTAATTTAGTTACGGCAGAAGCAGCAGCCCTTGCACATTCATTATTTCGCTTTTCTTAAAAACATTTTTATTTATGTTACTCCTACACAAACCAACAGCTTCACCACCGTCGTCGTCACTCGTCATCATCAAGATGACGAATTAAGTCAGTTTTAATCTTTGCATCATCAGCACAGGTAATGACGCTTGATTTCGTGTAACACTTGGTAAAAACATGATGGATAAGATCGTTCATTAAGCAGTTTTACGGTTTTAAATGCATGTTTTAAGTCAAAAGTCAACCCACCACCCCACCACTTTCACCACTTCAACCTTAACTCTGCTGCCCCCGCTCCTAAATAGAAAACGCAACGCAGTTGGTTACCAATATATTACATACGTCACAAGGAAAAGGGAATTCTAAAAGGAGAATTTTATTTTATGGACCCATACAACAAATAGGACTCTTGATTGCATCAATGCCATTTAAAAGTAGTAACTCAGTAAATCCCTATAAAAACTTCGGCTAGCTGCCGCTGTTTGACTGGTAAAGTGTTGAACATGCATTCTACTTTGTAGGTTTATAATCTTAGAAAATTTACAATTTTTTTTATAAAAAAAGTATTACAAGAGAACTGTCCTCCTGCCTGTCTGAACGTAAAAATTATTATTACGCGCTCGCGTGATCACTGTCATTCTTCTTATATTTTTCAGTTTTTTTTCTCTCTCTCTCCAAACTTTGTTTCATGTACGACTCACCTAAAACTAAAAATAAACGATAATATACGTACCAAAACGTAACTACACCACTTGACTCAAACTCTAGCATCTTTTTATTCAATCTAAATCACCTAATCAGCAGAAACAGTGCAAATGATAGGTGCAAGGAGCATAATGGGTATGCTCTTGACTTGAGAGCAGCATGCAGAGGAAACAACCGGGGAGGTGACCTGAAATGACATGGCTTACATTCATTTTTATATATTGTTTCTATATTACAAGTAGACACGCAACGTTCTTCTTGATCGACTTGCTTAATTCTCTTCTACGTAGCAGCAGCCCCACAAAAAGGCTTCTGAAAAAAATTGGGTGCATGCTACCAAAAATTTTCGTGATTATAATAAGTACCGAAAATAGAGAATAAAACGCTGGGAAGGATGACCAATGCAATTTAGCCAAAAAATCAGACTCTTACGCAAAGTAATGATAAATACTCAAAATAAAATAAAAATTAGTTTAGGCAATGTTCACTGCTCCGATACCTTTGTTTCTATTAAAGATGCATCATCGCTCCACATACTTATTTTGCCTGTTGAAGATCTAGTTCTCAAAGAACTACTCAGTTTTTAAAGCAAATGAAGTATTTGTTTAAACATGTACTAATTTAAAATACAAATATTGCACAAATTTAGAAAAAAGAAAAAACAGTTCAACAGTACTCGAGGGATTTTTTCAAAGCTATCGTATATACAGGGCTTCCATTTTACGAATTTGTAGGCAGTCAGTAAAGGCATTAGTTGAAGAAAAGTTGCTTTTTTATAAATATTCCATGATTCCATTTGTAAATTTTCAGCACACGCGGCAAAACAAAGTATTACTCACGCGGCCGTGCTAAAGCTTGTATTGGCTTGACCCGGCCCAGTAATTATATTCAAATTATTAATGACTTTATTATCAGACGTCTGTGTTAATGGATAGCGTGTACAAGAACCTATATAGTTTGTGTAACACTGGCACACCTGACTTGACGTTCACTTATTAAGTTGTTGGTGGTAATATCTTATTCCAAAGGTGTTAAGAAAAAAACAAAATAGTCTAGCCAAGGCTCCTCTGCCTTAACATTTCCACATTCAACATTAATGAATGGAATGGAACAAAGAAATTACAAAATTGGTTCGGGATAAACGAAAATAATAAGGTGAATGAATAAATACATAAAAAAGTGGAGCGCGCCTATAAACTCTGTTTTCGACAGGGTAATTTTTAATTTCAGATCAGAACAGCTCTGGAATATAATCAGAGAGAAATGTACGCAATAAAAATATACATTTATTATGCCAGGAACGTAAATAATAACTTTTTCATCTCCAACCCCCGAAAAAAGTGGAGCGCGTCTATAAACGCTGTTTTCGACAGGATAATTTTTAATTTCAGATCAGACCAACTCTGGAATATAATCAGAGAGAAATGTACGCAATAAAAATATACATTTATTATGCCAGGAACGTAAATAATAACTTTTTCATCTCCAACCCCCGCGTTATTTCTTCACCAATTCCAAAAATTGATTCGATTTTTCTCAAGGCAATAAAGCGAAAGGAAGAAAAAAACACGCTTCTCACTAATATTTATGTTCATTCATACTTCTTGAATACCAATAATAACTATATAATAATATCACTACTGGGCCAAGGCAAGATGTCTGGCAACAACGGAAGTTGCACACACACACACGGCAGTATATATTGCTGAATGTCATGAACTTTTGATCTGATCCATCACGTTGGCTTCCACCAACAATATTTACTCGCAGGGCTCAATTATTTCTGTAATATAACAGTAATATCCACAAGGACAGTCCCAATCCAACAGAACCAGAAGGAAAGAGTGCTGCGATGCATTTCTATTCCATTACCACTTTTCCATTCTCTCAGCTTCTTAATAATATCCGTAAGTAAATACTGCACTTGAACAACTTTTTCTTTTCTTCTTTTATGCTACCTTCACATTCCTCTTGTTTTTCGTACACTTTTACTTGTCTCTATAAAGATGTGAATGTGCAGCAAACGAGTGCGAGATAAAAAAAATGAAGAAGGAAAGGAAGAAATCCGGAAACTCAAACTATTTTCATTACCACTGCCGCCGTCACTACTACCACCACCATCAATAGCACACATCGTTTTTTTCTCCCTCTCGTTTTTACTTGTTCACAGTTCTGCTTTCTCATCTTGCTGCCGACCTTTGGATTATTTTCTCTTTTTACGATGATATTTTTTCGATTCCTTCTCCGGAATAAGGACATACTTTCACTGTATAAAGGAACACGGAGGGTTGCATAAGTTGTACTTGGATCGAGATTTTCTCCAAGAGAGGAAGCGGGAGAAGAACAAGAGGAAAAAGAAGAAGAGGGAGCAAAAATTGGATTTGAGAAAGCTAAATAACAAAGGCAAAAGCAAGCAGTGATCATCATCATCGTCGTCATCATCATCATCATACTCATCTTCTTGACGATGATCGTCGTCGTGCGCGATTGTGGAAGATGATGATGATGATGTTGATCGTCATCATATTCTTCAAAACGCCACTCTACCACTCATCATTGTCGTTCATACGCAAAGGGAAAGGCAACTTTAGGGCTGTACGCTCCGTCATTCTACAAAACTTGTGTAGTACCAGAGAAGAGAGCGACCATCATCCTCTTCCTTTTCTCGTTGTCGTCCTTGCCATCATCATGTTGATGATCATGATCACCATCTTCAAATATAATATTATTATCGTCACAGAGCACTACCGCTCCCGCCGCCGCCGTTATTATAATAGAACATTGCCGCAACAGCAGCAGCATCAGCACCACTCTAACTTGAGCTACTAAAGACTACCGAACATAAAAAGAATCTACTTTTGCTTCTGGTTTGATTACAACACCAACAAAGTCTGCTGACTGCTGCTGCTTCTGCGTTCGCTGAAGTTGGCATTTCTCTCCAGGAATATTATAATGTCATGCCAAGGGAGCAGGATGAAACACTCATAATCAAAACGAAAGTAAAAAGGGAAAAAGCAAACTGCTGATATTATTATTACTACTACTACAGGAGGAGCATTACAAGTCGTGCTAGTGAGTAGTCGTGTAATTTTATACCAAAGTCTTTGCATTTACTTCTTCATATTTCCATGTTTTCTTTAAGGTATTAACGTCAAGTCAAGTGGGTATATTGCAGACACATTTTTTTCTACTTTCAATCCTTCATTCTTGTCATCCGACACGATGAAAAAATATACACATGCCTATTTTCCTTTGGTGGAACCATAAAGTGCAAATATATACATATATGCACAAACAAGCATTAAGATTATGTATGACTAGCAAAATGAGTAAGTAAAATTGAAGGGAAAAGCCAAAGGGTTGCTGTTACACATTATTATACTAGCTATTTGCCATGCTGCTACTGCTGCTGTTGTTGATGTGTCTCTTTTTTGGTTGTCGTATGACATGTATGAAAGAAAGCGCTTGTGGGATTCTCTCTTTACTGCTGCCATTTCAATGCATTCTTCATGATGACTTGCGTAGGGAGAACAACGGTGAAATAAACAGCAGAACATCAACAGAAATATTATGGAGAAAAAGAGAAACTCACTCGCAGAAAGCAGCCAGTTTTGTATATTTCGTAGCAAATACTAGCAGCAGCAGCAGAACAGTATTTCCGAAAAAAGAGTAACCTTTTATGTGTATAATAGTTCAGTGCAAAGGAACGACTTTGTTCTGTTGTCGTACGCACACGGCCAAAGTCACTGCTACTTTATTCAGCCTTTGGATTGTATATACCAAGTTAAGTTAATACAAACCGAGCAGTTTTCTGTGTTGCTGAAGAAGGAAGCACACGGCAATACAACATCAACAGAAATATTATGGAGAAAAAGAGAAACTCACTCGCAGAAAGCAGCCAGTTTTGTATATTTCGTAGCAAATACTAGCAGCAGCAGCAGAACAGCATTTCCGAAAAAAGAGTAACCTTTTATGTGTATAATAGTTCAGTGCAAAGGAACAACTTTGCTCTGTTGTTGTACGCACACGGCCAAATGCTACTGTATTCAGCCTTTGGATTGTATATACCAAGTTAAGTTAATACAAACCGAGCAGTTTTCTGTGCTGCTGAAGAAGGAAGCACACGGCACTACTCACAGAACTGGTCTCTTGCATATTTTTTCTCACACAACAAGAGCAAAGCAGTAGCTAGGGCAGCAGCAATAGCAAGCTCAATGTTGGGTTTTCTCACAGCTTCCCTTTACCAACAACAGCAACCCAACAGCAAGCTAAGCTCAGCATCAGAAAGGCTTGTTCTAAAGTTTCCCCTTGTCAGTA
The DNA here is from genome assembly GCA_036850745.1 of Homidia socia. Lineage (NCBI taxonomy): Eukaryota > Metazoa > Arthropoda > Collembola > Entomobryomorpha > Entomobryidae > Homidia > Homidia socia. The sequence continues at coordinate 6,367 of JAANSP010003442.1, forward strand.
CACGTGTGGGCGACGTACAGAGAACATCTCCTCGCAGCTCACAAGCTCGATTTTTTCACTTATCTGTTTGTTGAAAAGCATCAAAGTATTAACGGATATAACAAGCCATACTAAAACAGCGGAGAAAGGAAAGGCGATTATAAATGTGCTCTTGTGTGTGTCTCACATTTCTCCACGGTGTGCTGCTGGATAACGTTGCATACTACTAAGCTAATTACCGTTATTATTACTTTTTGTGCAATATACATAATAATAACACAAAGTCTAACAACATAAAAGCAGCAGCTTACATTTAATTTTTTGTGTGTGGGTTGAGTGCGTATGCTTTTTAAAATTAACATTCTCAAAAAAGGTAAGCGTACACAAGCCAAGCTTTGGAGGAGCGGAGCAGCGCAACAGTAATTTTCTTCAAGACGACGTAATTACCGTTATTATTACTTTTTGTGCAATATACATAATAATAACACAAAGTCTAACAACATAAAAGCAGCAGCTTACATTTAATTTTTTGTGTGAGGGTTGAGTGCGTATGCTTTTTAAAATTAACATTCTCAAAAAAGGTAACCGTACACAAGCCAAGCTTTGGAGAAGCGGAGCAGCGCAACAGTAATTTTCTTCAAGACGACGTCCTCGTCGTTGTTGAGAAGGGAAAAAGGGAAAAAATACAGTAATAAAACTAACAAGCCAGCAAGACAATTTCATTTTTCGGACGTTGACTTGGCTTGTCACCTTCGTTTTTTACAACAACCATTTTCTCCAATTTACTTCTTGTCTTGTTGTTTTTTTTCGAAACCATTTTCCTATTACACAACAGAAAACAAAAAAAACCGACATGTCCATGACGCCAAAAAAAGAACTGCTGCCGTAAGCAAACAAAATAATATATGAATTGTGAGTATATATTCCTCCCATTCTGGATGGAACTGTGTGGCGTTTTTTCTTCTTGTAATTTTTTTTCGCTGCAAACATTAAGAAAAAACTCTTACTAGCCGTCACTGAAATGAACTGGATAAATTGGAACATGTGTGAATAGTGATGGCGGTGGTGGTTGTCCGTTTAGGTTACACAGTTAGAGAAACAATACACATTGCTGCTAGATTATTCATGGTGTAATATATAGCCAACATACATTTTTTGTGGTCCCCAATGAATTGAGAAAAAAGTGTACCACACACACACCGCTTCTGTTTCTAAAAAGAAAACTGGAATGCTATTCCTTTTATTTTCGCCAACTGGATGGAATAATAAGACAATGCCATCATGGGAGTCAACATACCTTATAATAATACGACCATGCTCCACACTGCTGCCGCGACCACAACAACAGGAGAAGAATACACTTGCTGGTGCCATCACCCAAGAAGAAGGCATAACAAAAAGGAAGTCTGCTAATAAACCAGCCATCTACTATTCCCATTTTCTTGGCTGAAGAAAAGGCTTCATTTTACTCAGATTCGTCGTGAGAATTCACATTCTCCATCTTTTTCCTCCTCCGCCCGTCTTCTTTACCTCCTTTCTTCCAATTGATCTTGCTCTTCTTGTTCTTCGCCTACTTTTTCTAGGTCGACTTTCCATTTTTACACCGTCATCATCAGCCTAAAAGTGTATCTGTGTTGTAGCCAGCCAGCATTCTGCCATTTTACTTGACATTTGCCAAAAAAGCAAAAAAAGAGAAGGAGAAGAAAAAAGAGCCACATCCAGATCGGAAATAACTTGTAGTGATATTCGCAAAGCAACTCTTTTCACTCACTCACTATCTATCTCTTTCTCTCTCTCTTTCTCTGTGTGCTTCCTGCTCCAGTTTTTTCCAGTCATCATTTGAAAGTAAAAAACGGGAAATGTACAAGAAGAGAGAAAAGAAAGGAGAAAAAACCGGAATGAAAGGAGAAAAGTGAATGGATACATGCATCCATACATCAGTAACAAGAAGAAGAAGCAGCAGCAGAAGCAGTTGAAATAAAAAACGATTTCTTTTATTTTTTCTCTTAAGCAAAGAACAAAAGATTGACTTTTAACATTAAAGCTTTACATCCACTACTCCAATTTCGTATAAATAAAAGTTGTGTGTTCCTGTGAGTGTGTTTAAAAGAAAGAAAGAAAATGTGCAATGCTCTGTGAGGAGGATTCAAGTGAAATGTGCTGGCATTGACGAGAAATCGAAGGAAAGGGCTTTTTAGCCAGCAGCCAGAATAAACATTTTAGCAGTTTACATAACTCTCCACTATATATATACGGGTACATGGACATTTATTTTCTCTTTTCACTATTTGAATTTTTTAAGTGTACATACACTCTGCATATTGTATTGTGCGCACAAATAAATGTAATATATATATTTAAAAAATATATATGCATCTATACAAGTTATTGGCAGCGGTTCAGAAAATTCAGTTTTGCGTGATGTAAATGTACAAGAAATGAGTAGGAATTGTAATTGAGAAAAAGAATAAAAGAAAAGGAAAAAAGGAGGAAAAAGTGTATAATGGAGTAGTATCCGTCTCTCGAGCTGACTTTTTGCCTGCTCACACACAACTAATATTGAACTCACACGAATAATACGAGCAAGTTCTTTGCTGCTCTTGTTCCTTGATATTGGTTCTCTTTCAGGGATTACATATACCTAAATGAACACAAAACTTATTCATATGTATAATATTATGTTATTATACGGATGTAGTTTGGCGATGTGTTGTTGATGATGATATGCTGGTATGGTAGGTGGTACAGACCAATAATAATACTTGCTCTTTTTATCTTAATATTTATTTACTACAAACAGAAAATTTTGGTAAAAAAGTGTAGACGGAAAAAGTCGGGATTTTTTCCTCTGCTGTGTGCTTTGTTTCGAAACTAGTGTGCTCTAGCACTTCTACTACTGTTGTCGTCTTGTCAATGTTATTATTATTCTTCAGAGTAGAAACAAACGACTTAATATTATTGCTTTGAAAAACGAACAATTTTTGCGATAATACTTTTTGCTTAGATTTCTTCACCAACTTCCAAGCCACCATCACGGATGTAAGCCAAAACCAAAGTAAATCTCGGCACCAACACAACATGAGATCTGCAGACTAGTGAACCAACAGGCAAGAAAGTGTGGAAAAGCTAAAGAAAAAAATACATATAATCTCTCACTCTATATATTTTACTATACTGTTGTTCTTGATACAAGTTGTGTGTGATGATTGTATCTGGTTCAAAGTTTTTGCGGAGAGAAATACATGCACATTGTAGGCACTCTGCTGCTCCTGCTATCGCTACAACTCTGAACATTACAAACAGTCGGAGAGAGATTTTCCACTAAAGCCGTAGCTTACATAACCCGAAAAATCGTGAGCTGGCTTAGAGAAGAGAAGTATTTTTTTCCTAGAGAATATACTATAAAGCTATACTAAAATAGCAAAAGAAAAAAAATCAAAGCATAATATACGATAGCAGTAGTTTACACACAGTCACATTATACAGACGTGATTGTACTGTTGGAGAGAAGAGTAGGAGGAGAAATAATAATAAAAAATATATATACACACGTACCTCAAGTACACGCGATACGTATTATTATTATTACTACTGTACGTAGTTTTCCTATCATAGAAAATTTCTTGTTATTATTCTTGTACATCAGCACTGATTGCCGATTTTTTTCTTCGAGGAGAGAAAAAAGGAGAAATAATAATAAAAAATATATATACACACGTACCTCAAGTACACGCGATACGTATTATTATTATTACTACTGTATGTAGTTTTCCTATCATAGAAAATTTCTTGTTATTATTCTTGTACATCAGCACTGATTGCCGATTTTTTTTTCTTCGAGGAGAGAAAAGAGGACGAAAACTGAGAAAAGGTTAGGCAGCAGCAGCAGCAAAGTAAGCTATAGGCAGAGAGAGAGAGAGTTTATATAAACGGCAAGTTAACTCAAGCAACCGGAAAACTGGGGCAATGGCGACATGAGAGAGAGTTTTGAACTCGGTTTCATTTTTTTCATTTCGGTTTTTACATCAAGCTCAGTAACAACATCAGCAGCAGCAGCAGCNTAACAACATCAGCAGCAGCAGCAGCGGCAAAAAAGTAGCTAAATGGACGACTAATATACATTCTTGTAGAGATTTTATTATATTGCTGCTGCTGATCTCTCACTCTTTCTCTCTCTCTCTCTTTCAATTTTGTCTGAATGTGACTTTTATCCAAAAAAATATTTCTGTGCAAAGAAAACGAATAAGTGCGTATATGTACTTGTGTGCATTTGTATGCGTGGTGCTGAAACATAAAAAAAGGAATTTCCACTGTGTCAAACGCATTATTGTGCTTGAAATAAAAGACGGTGATTGCTTGCTTCAAATATCTTTATATAAAAACTTTGTTATATTTTCAGCCGCAGGTTTTCAATTATGGACCATGGACTTGGACCTTGCAAGCTCCAAAGGACAACTACATACTTTTCTTCATTCAACTTTGAAAGCATAATTGTGCTTGCGTTTGTGCAATACTAAATTCTACTAAAAATATAAATGTTATTTACTTAACTTATTACTAAAACATTTTCGATCGATATAACGAAAAAAATAGCCGACTACAAAAAAAATTCATGCGAAACGTATAAAAATATTTTTAGTGACCCATGTGGACTTTTTCCAAAATGGAAGGACAGTGCTTAAAATTCATCAAAACTATTCCGTCTAACAAGTTTTAAAGTTATTGTGTTGTTGTTGTGATTCACAATATTTTAATTTAAAAATTTACAACTGTGACCACCAACAAACGGATTGTTTCTTTGTGCGTTTGAAGTCCCACTAAGATAAATCAACAAATAAAACCTTCACAAATACATATTTTTTTCAAGATGAAGGGCCTAGCGACTTGGCGCTTTCACGCGCCTTCGCTTCAGCATCATCATCTTCTCATTTTAACCTTAGCATTATTTGGATCACTAAAAGGTAAGCA
>JAANSP010003443.1:0-11312 GCA_036850745.1 Homidia socia
AAAATGAAATGCCTATTTAAAGTCACGGATGGACAAAACAAAAATTTTGCGCAATTTTATTGTTTTTTAAAATCAAATATTGTCTGGAAATGCAATTGATTGCTGTGTTAAGATTAAAGTCGATTACATAGCACAGCCGCGTAGTGCTCTTCATTTAAAGTGAAAGTGTTTGGATCATAAATCGGATTTCCATCCTCATCATTGACGTCCTTGTAATCAACTCTGAAAACTTCCTCAAATCCCAATTTGCTGGCTGCAGCCCTGGAACGTGGACTTGTGAAAACCGCCATTCATTCCGCCATTTTGTATCCCTCCGCGGCAAGAAATATTAATGACCTTTTGTATAATTCTGTTGTGAGACCTTGTCCACGATATTTCGGTGCACATGATGCAACGAAAAACTCTGCATATTCCTCCACATTATACATTTTGTAAAGATCACAACCTTCATGACAAATGTCGTATATTCTTTTCAACTCCTTAAGGGGTCGGCTATTCATCGAAAATTCGTCGAAACTCATATCCTTTGTGTTACGGAGTGTCATTCGTACGGCAGCAACCTAGAAAGTACATTTTTATCTTTTGTCAAAAACTGAAATGTGTTACAAAAAAATGCAACAAAGAGACAAATTTTTACATCTCCCGTTTCATTATCTTGCGCCTTGCGCCCAAAAACTCAATCCGTCCAATATGTTAATATGTATGAACTTTCTTGTTATGGCTTCGTGCTACTCTCCGTACTCATCAGTGTATCCGATAAGTTGACTAGTAGGTTCATCTCGAAGAAAATAATCTTTTATATGCTGTATAACTTTTTCCACGTCTTCAGGTCGAATTCGACGAAAAGTATATTTTCCCCAAGGGCCTTCCACAAGACTTTCGTTTCCCATTTGAAGTTTTCTATAGATTAAACTGGCTATGTGAAATGCAAGAACAAGATCACTCACTAGTATNAACTGGCTATGTGAAATGCAAGAACAAGATCACTCACTAGTATTTAAAATCAGGACATTGAGAGACATACAATAATGAGTAATTCTTTCCTGCCATTACATGAATAAATACTAAAAAATCGACTTGGGTAACTAAATAATATTCATTTTATAATGACTTACCTAATTATTTGTTTGATGCGGTACAAATGCCCAGCCATACAAGACCTTATTCTATCAAGCCAAAGAATTTTTTGTATTGTTTAAAAGGTAAGTTTACTTAACAGACCTATACCGTTGTCGGTGTGTTAAGAGCCACTTCTTGTTGATTGTCATATAAAATACTAAGAGATAACACAAGTAAGTTTTAATGTAAAACAACATGATTCCAATTCTCAATCTCAATTTGCGCTTGGCAAATTATATCTACTGCTACAGGTGCTACATCTCATGGTCAAAAATCTCTATTCAGCTAATCCATTAAAATGTCATATAGGTATAAACGTATTCCTACTTAATGTAGTATTGTCCAGATACACTACAAATTATACTTGAGTTGACTCATTTCGACTGATGATTTTAAAACCCTATTGTTTTGATTTTCAATGAAAACAAAATGAAGATAATACTGATTATTCATTCAGTTGGATGAACCAAGAGGTAAAGAAAGAGCCATATTTAAGCAGCCTTGCAAATTGGCAGAGTAAAGCTGGTAGCTAGAAAGAAAATCATGAACGTGTGTGTCTGGGAAATCCTAGGATTAAAAAGCAATTCAAAAGTCCATATCGTCACTATTTTTAACACAAGGATTTCAAGCACAAAAACCCATTATGATAGGTCTATCAGTATATGCGACTGATACAGTACTTTTTCATGTTTTTCTCTTTTTTATTCATTAAAACTCGAATTTCTTTATTTTTGAACATTAAAACCCTTTAAAATTAAATGTATAGTTAAAAATTACAAACTTGAACTTTTAAAATTAAATATGGTCCACTTCTTTATGCTAGGACTTAGGACGCTTTTTCTCTTGTGCTTGGAAGTTTATAATCATAACTCTTTACACAACATAGCAGCGTAGTTCTCTTCATTTAAAGTGCTCGGATCGTAAACTGGATTGCCATCCTCATTGACGATGTCCTTGTAATCCAGTCTAAAAACTTCCTCGAAGCCCAAGTTTCTAGCCGCTGCTCTTGTGTACGGACTTGTGAAGACACTTTTCGCCATCTTGAATCCTTCAGCGGCCAAAAACTTTAGAGACCTCCTGTATAATTCTGTTGTGATGCCTTGCTTTCGATACTTGGGTGCACATGAAGCGACAAAAAAGTCAGCATACTCATCTAAATTGTAATATTTAAAAAGGTCACATCCCGTGTGGCTTAAATCAACGATTCTGTATAGTTCCTTGAGGGCAAGAGTATTCATTTTTATTCCATCAAAACTGGTGGCCTTAGTATGACGATATGTAATCCGGACTGCGGCAACCTTTAAAATTGCATTTTAATTGCTCCATTATAATAATGCTTGTTAGTGATTTCAATTAACACTGTAAAAATAACAGTGGACAACTTACATCGCCTGTTTCATTATGCTCCACCCAGAAGCTCAAACCATCTGAAACCAGCTTTCTTACAATCGCAGCAAACTCTTCGCCATATTCTTCAGTGTATCCAAAAATCTTGCTGGTCGGTTCATCATGGAGGAAATAGTCTTTTATGTGCTTTATAACTTTTTCTACGTCCTCGGGTTGCACTTTATGAAAAGTATATTCTCCCCAGGGCCCCAACACAAGGCTTTCATTTCCCATCTCTATTTAAAGGAATAACTAGTTATTCGTTTAACAAAATGTTCGGCTCGGGGTAACGAGTGAATCCACTTGTCAAAACAAACTATAATCGTAGAATTCTAGAATGATACTAACTAAATAATATTAGTTGAGATGTGTGTGGGTCTATCCTTAAATATTTCGGACGATAAATCAACATTGTTCATTGTTCTTCTCAAATCCAACTAGAGATTAAAACCTTGAATGTCTGCCTGTTATGTAGATAATTACCATTGCGTGCAGTAAGTCAAACAAGTAATTAAGCCAATCCTTTACTAGCTGCGTAGATAGTTGCTTCTGAAAAGCCGAATTGCTTGCAATGGCAATGGGATAAGGCCATGCTCACAATGCAATCGTGACACACTTTGCTTACACATGCACACGTCAATCACGTCATTTTATTCTATTTATTTAGCTAACTTTTTATAGATAGCGTGTTTGGTTGCTTAATCTTTCAGCAGGTGGAAAACAATGTAATTTCCACAACATTTTATGATAATTATACAGAGGAAAAGAACAAAAGCATGGGTAAGCAAAACAAAGTATGTATTTATTCATTAGGAAAGAAAGAAGTTAAAATAAAACCCTCTACACTGTACATTAAAATGCTACAACTAGGTACATTTTTTAATTTAAAAAGTAAACTTGTCATAAATAACACTGTTAACGCCGCCGCTGCCACCAATATATTTATTGTAGTCCATCAAAGGAACAAAGGAAGTACCCGAACCTATTTCCTTTCTTTACGGAGAGAGAAAATCCGGTTTTCTTCTTTAAAAATGTGGTTCGGTAAATAGCAAGTATTAGACAAAAATAATTTCAATCCAATCACCAATCAATCATTAATCATTCAATTTTTGAGCAAACTACAGATTACCCAAATCAAATCACAAAGATTAACGGTCGATTCTTCAATAAAAAAAACTATATTGTTTTATTGTAAGTCAGAGCCAAGCAGCCAATATAAATAGTTTCTATTGATGAGCTGAGGTAGTTTTAAGAAACTGCGTTATCGGCAAACAAACGGAAAAGACACCTATTTTCTTCCAGTGAATTACAAATTGTAACAACAGAAAACTTTTAGTTGACTGACGTTGACTGCTTGTTAATCTGATCTGACAGCAATTACCTGAGCAATTGAGCAGGGCAGATGCGCAAGTACGCGAAACGCGTTTTCGGTCTTTGTTCATTTCATTTACTAAGCCGCAAAACTTGCGAAAGAAATCCACACACTTATTCTTTATGTGTTCGTTCCGTCCAAATGTACCCATGTGTAAAGTACAGGAAATTTGAAGTTCAGTAGTCAGTCATCTACCATCTATCTATACTAGAACTCTTACAATACAATAGTACGTAAATACATTGTTTCTCTCCTCTCCCAAAATATCAACATGAATTTATCATCACATCCCTGTATTCAGTATTTACTACAGGAAAAAAACAGAGTGTAGTTTTTTTGCGATGATAATAATAATGAGTGATGCAGTAGTAAGGAACCCTTTGCCTTTCCCTTCCCAAAAATAAACTGGTTGTATTCGTATCGTATTTCATCTACACACCACAACAACTGCTGTTACGTTACTGTCATATAGACGGGCCTTTAAATTGATTCAATTGATTGACTACTCAGTAATCAGAGGCTATTGAAGGGTCCCTCCTCATTGCTTGTTTGTGGTGACATTTGGCTACAGCTGTTTGAAAAGTGCACTTGTTAGTAAGGTTAATTGAAAGATAATTCCGATTCATCTACACAAATTACCAAAAAATCGTTAGGAAGAACATCTTTGTCAGTAATTGTGAAACTTTGTCCTGATTTTAGTATAAACTTTTGTAACATTACGTTTGCAAGGAGAATCGGAGGACAGGAAGGAAGTGAAAAAACAACAAAGGTTGATGAAATATTTGATGAGCTGAAAAATTAAAGTTGAAACGTTGAAACTGGTTTAAAGTGATTTTGAATATCCTCATAATAGTAGAATCTTAGCAAAAAATCTTGGGTCTAGCAAAAACTTAAGATTGGCTATGACTAAACAAATGCAAAATTAAATTTGCTATTTTTCTAAACAGCTGCGTTTAATTGTTCTTGATTTTTCAAATTGAAAGTCCAGAGTGTGAGACAATATTGGTGAAAATAAAGTGAAAGAGTAATTGAGTATTGTGCATTGTGTGGAGGCTTTCGGTGATCTACTCAGGATGGATATTACGAAGGAAATCACTTCCTGGCAAGGTATTTTTATTCAATTTCCAAAATAGCAAGGTATTATATATAGTGAAATGCTCGATGTGAGACTCATGACTCTCTCTGTATTCTTTTGATCACTGTGATAGATGCTAGAGATAGATTGCGAAAATGGCGTGATGACAATGAAAGAAAAAGTGAAGATGTGATTGATCTTTTTATATCCTACATTGGGTCCAATTTGTCCAAACTGGGAGATGAGAGTACGAACGAGGCACATTTATTCTGCATAATTTAATTGCATTGCTTTTTGATTTATTCGTGTGAAACTAATGCGGTATAAACGGGTTACTACGTTGGACAATTGTAGAATGGATGGTGATGGAACAAGTAGCGGTTGCAGCTATGGACATGCATAATCTACCAATTGCAGAAGATTTAATTATGGAATTGAAGGAGCGTTTTCCAAAGAGTGAACGAGTCAGGTATTACTGAGCAAGCATGTCTATTAAGTTTAGCTTTTGTTTTGGCTGATTTGTAGTAATGAATGTTATTTTTCTACTTTAAAACAGGCTACTGCAAATTCAGAGACTGAACTTATTGGGGAGGCACGATGATGCTGTGAAGGGACTGGATTCAATGATTGAACGTGATCCTACTAATTCCGTACCATACAAAAGAAAAATTGCCATCATTAAAAGCTTAGGAAAGACAGCAGAAGCGATCAAAGAGTTGTCGGAATATTTAAACAAGTAAATCATTATTTCAAATTATTGTCATTTCATGGCTTTGTTGTAACTGGTTGATTTATCAAAATGTCTATGTCTATTGTCTTCTTACAGATTCATGAGCGACCAGGAGGCGTGGTCAGAGCTATGTGATTTGTATCTGTCCGAAGGAGAGTACAATCGTGCAGTTTTTTGTGCCGAAGAGCTGGTTCTTCATACACCACACAATTTCTTTGTACATCAAAGACTTGGTGATATTCGCTACACTATGGGAGGAATCGAAAATTTGAAACTGTCTCTCGCTTACTATTCGCAAGCTTTGAAATTGAATGCGAGTAGCATGCGATCGCTATTTGGATTATTTTTGGTAAAAATTTTGCCGTAATTATGTGGTAATATAACTAAATCAAGAATTTTCTGATCACTCCATAAATAATGTGAATTTAAATGTATTTTTATACAGTGTGCTTCCAGTTTGAGTACGAACCCTCGAGTGCCTCCTGTGGACAAAAAGGAATACTCCAGAGTTGTTTCTTGGGCTGCGGACCAGATTACCAAAAGGTGGTATTTTATTGGTGTAATTTTCCTACCTTAAAACACAACAAAAACAACCAAATAATAATAATAATAATCTTTCTATTAGGTACGGTGGAACGAATGTTTTTGATGACAGCAAGACCGACATGTTAGCAGGTGTATTTGGAGCATTACAGATACAAGGCTAGGGGTTAAACAATTGTCCTGTTTATTGCATTACTACTACAACTATATAATTCCCCACTTTTTATATGTACCAATAATATCAATCTACCAAAAATTACCGTGTCTCTTATTACAACTACAACGACAGACTTCTTTCACGCATTTTTAAAGCTTTAATTTGTAAGTAAGCAATGAGTATATGCAGGCATTTTTGATGTGTTTTATAAATCATTTTCCTTCGTAGCCATAAATCGTAAATAACTTGCGTATGACCATTTTACTTTTATACCATAAATGTGAACTTTGTATATGTACGTACGAAAAACAGAAGTCGATCGGTATTCTTAAAACCTTGTGTCATGTAATTTTATCAATCAGCCGCAAACAAGTCATTTTTGCCTTAGTATTATCAGTAATAATAACATTAATTCCATGTTTTTGTTAAAAGTTGTGCTATGATAGTAGATATTATGTATGTTGTAAACATTTTTCATACACTGCACTTGTAAAAACTTTATTGACCTATATTTTTAAAGAATTTGATGATATTTCCTTTTGGTATCGATAAAATATGGTTGTGTTGATCATTATATTGCAAGAATGTAAGTATTTAAGTACGTAGCTACTAGTATTGTATAGAGATTCCTAATTTACTTCCTTATTATTAAATTCATTATTATTATTATGAAATAAAATAAAAACAAAATCAAGTGCGTACCCACGTGGCTGTTTTTGTAAAATGAGAAAAATGACTTTATTCGAAATTGTTGAACTTGACATTGTTTAATTTAAAGAATTTAGATCAAGGGAAATCATACCTTATATATGCATTTGGTTTCGAATGAACTGAGCCGAAAACAATGCTGTTTACATACATATACATAATGCAGTTCATCATTTTATTGTGCTATGGTCTGCATTCTTGAAACAAGTTAAAATGTTGCTTATTAGATAACAATAACAGTTATTTGCAATAGTTATTTCAGTATGAAAAATAAGGCATGTATTTAAGCACTTCCAGTTTCCGCCTGCATACATATATCAGCCCTTTTGATGGATTAGGGGTTATAAAATGTCAGACGTTATCGATGGGACAGATGTAACTAAATTAGTAGGTATTTCATAATATACATTACTTTTAAAATCATTTTTTCAACTAAATAATAACAGGGAAATCTGCAATTTAATTTACATACAAATTATAGTACATAATATTATGATCTAGATACTTTCGTAAGGAATATGAGGTTTTTATAGCTATACACAGATTATATTTTATTCAGCCTATAAGATATGCATTTACATAGGTAGATACTAATATAATCTAGCATTCTCTATATAGTTAAAGTTACGCAATATATTAATTCAGATTTAAAAAGTTTTGATTGACTGTATGGATTGAATAGTGGTATATATTATTGGTTCCTTTTCTTAAAAGTAGTCTTCAATTATATGCAATTTTCAATCGTCAATCATCATTATTCTTTTTGATGGAGGTACCAAGTGGGAAGGTAAATCTTCAGGTAAATCATGACCATCTAGTTTAATGTTAATTAAATGCATTGCCAATGCAAATTCCTCAGAGTCCAACATTCCGTCCTTGTCAACATCAGCAAGCTTCCAAACCTGGAACAAAAACAACAGAAATTATTATACATTTGATTTATAAAAAGCCCATTCTTTTTAACTGTTTTGTTTTATGGGGAAAACAAACAAACAGAAATTATTATACATTTGATTTATAAAAAGCCCATTCTTTTTAACTGTTTTGTTTCACTAGGAATACAAACCTTTGCGAGCACGTTATTGGGCAACTTTGACTTGACCATTTCCTGTTTTGCAGCAGCTCCTGCAACTTTTCCTTCGTTGTTGACCAGTTTGTCAAAGATTTCGTCGTATTTGTACTTTTCTTTTGCAACTATCCATTCTTGCTCGCCACGTCCAGCTTGAACGCCTTCGAACTGCTTGAAACCAAAGGGTGTATCTGTATCCTGAACGCCAGAGAACACACCGCCACTAACGACCGCATTTTTCTGCGACTTTGCTGCATCTTCCATTGGGATCTGGTCCATCAACTTGGCAATGTCATTTGCCAACATTTCATCTACAGTTTCTAAAAGCTTTGGTTTCAAGGCAGCAAATTTGGAAAAGTCGTGGTTCATCAATTCCGTCTGAGCGAAAACAAATAACAAATCAGTCTTATAGCATTTTGCTCGCATCATTTTATCGTAATTTCAAGAATATTATCAAGATTTAATAATAAGCCTGCACCTACCTGCATTTTCTTTACTTCTGGAAAATCGCCAGGAGAAATTTGGTGATCCCTTTGGATTTGTAGGTATATCTGCTCAAGGTTCTTGATAAGTTCCTTCTTTTTGGAATCCTTTCCAAACATTGATGGCATGTCCTTTCTGAGCGAACTAATAATGTACGCATGTACCTTTGCTAGCCTAGCTCGCTTTATCAGATCATTTAGTTTCCTCAATGCAGCATTTCTAGGTAGTGTTTCCAAGTCATGAAACAAGTCTTGTTCCTCGGCCTCGAAAAGTCTACAAATTGAACAATACAACAATTAAGCAACAAACATATATTACGGAGATGGTGGAAATGAATAGTTTTTGTAAGAGAAGGAACTCACAATCTGTTAGAGTCGTATCTAAGCGGTTGATCCCAAAACGATCCTATATATACTCTGGCAACCTCTGGAGTTTGAAGAACTTTTCCCAATGACCACATCAAAGCCCCGTATACCCTCATAAGTTGTTGATGGTCTACCATGTCTGCCTGAAAAGTTGAAAAAAATCATAAAGAAATATTAATTTTTAATAATCAAACGGAATTTTCGCAGAGAAGGAGAAATTCACTATTCTTACACATACCTTGTTAAGAATGATTCTAATCTTATCGTCGTGACCCTTTAGAGCTTCGATTGATCTCTTGAATTCATCAGAAATGTCCAACTTGTGCGCATCAAAAAGTAAAATAATTCTGTCCACTCGCTCTGCAAACCACTCTAGGACTCCCGTAAAATCATACCCCCTGTCAACCCGCTGCTTTTCTCCAGAAAGGATTCCAGGCGTATCCACGATAGAAATCCCTTTCAAAACTTGTGAATCCATCATGGAGCAATTAAAACGGTTCAAAAATGCATTCCCGAATTTGGATAAAGGACGGAATTGTTTCTTTGGGTCGACTACTAAGGCATTTCCAGGAATTATCCCATCCTTGTCTCCGTGCATCACAGCTATAAAACTATCCGTGGTTGGTTCTGGTCCAATTCGAATCCCAGGAAAATCCCTTTCCAGCAAATAACGAATAAATGTCGTTTTGCCCGTAGAGTATTGTCCAACCAACATAATCATTGGCTTTGCATCGAAATCTGGATCATCTAATGCTGGGGAATGAAAATCGTGGAAGCTATAAGCAGACTCCAAAGGGAGCAGCTTATGTTTGTAAATGTGTTTGAGACCGGAAGAGACATTTTCAAACACCTCTTGATTCTTCTTTTTTGAGTCGTCTTTTGATATCCAACTAAACATTTTGTACAAACTTGAATAGAAAAACGGTAGCTCCTTTTAAGTACTAGCTGCAAAAGATCAATATTTTTTAAAACAGTATAAAAATATTCAATGATTGTAGCATTTTATTCTTCTCACGCATACATAACAACCAAGCATTGGAAGCATTTAATACCTGCAAAAAAATCTCTGCACCTCCCACTATGATCCTCTCAGTTAACCAGTTGCAGTTTCACTTTGTGACGCGAAAGCCTACTTTTTACATTAGCCAAGTGAAAGTAATATGGTCCGACTGTTCTCCTTCTCCTTGTAATTATTGTCCTCTGTCAGTTTCCTTTTCTGTAATGAGAAGCAATCAATACAATTTTTTGTTAAACGTCAAATTCCAATGAAAATTCTATAATCGCAACTATTATCCCATGATTTATCATTATTTTTCGCGTCTTGGACAGCAGTCCCTCGCAAAAGCGAAAGTGAAAGTAACAATGGCTTGCAAGTAACCTCCTCTCCTGGAAGGAAGCTGAAGAAAAAAATTCCTCCCACTAATATAAGCAGTCCAGGTAAATGATCCTGCATTCACTCTACACTAATAATCGACAACATAAGTATGTAATGCAGTAACAGTAACAGCTTGTTTTCTACATATGTGTAGATTGTAATGCGAACGAAAATTAGTGTTTTCTTTTAAATTGATTATATTATTATGGACTGCTAGTTATGTATAGAGCATATATTGTATTTATATGCTTCACGAAATATTGCTTCATATTGCTAAAAGCTCTCTCTCTCTCTCTGCTGAACATTTTTGGCCGATAACATTCTTCCACTTGACTAGAGACTAGAGGCATACGCTGAAATTATCATACACGCACTGCATTACCACACCAAGACAGGATGTGCCATGCCATGCCTTACGGTATTTGTATAGTAGTCAAGTGGCGATTTTCACTCCAGCAAAATTTGTTATTATACATAGACCATCAACACTAGTAAAAGCGACTACTATTATAGTTAGTCAAACAAATAGTAGGGAGAGGCATATTTTTTTTATTTTTATGTCCTTGTTTGCTTGTCTATTTATATATATATACATACTCCATACAAATAATTAACTTTAACTCAAATTCATTATGGACAGGATAACAGAAACCAGATGCAAGTTTTTTGCATTTTTGTCCGAGAATACAATTATTATTTCATTTGCAAATACTATTAAATACATGATTCTTAACTCTGATCCATTTAACACACAAGTAAACTTTTATGAAATGCTGATGTTTGAATTGTTTGTTACGTCAGTAAATGTACTTGTGTGCGATGCGATCATTCTTTTTTCCGTCATGTCCAGAAAATACGCTTTTGCATGAAACTGTCCAAATGTTCTATTATATCGTCACAAACTTCACTACTACTAAATGTAGCCGAGTG
>JAANSP010003444.1:0-11312 GCA_036850745.1 Homidia socia
TTCAACTAAGCAAGCGAGGCCAACCATCTCTCTGAAAATCTTTTTCATTATTTCAATTCAAGCAAAGTTTCCATTTTGTGTCACATCTCCGAAATGGGTGTATGTATTTCTACTCTACACTGCACTGCACTGTAGACGCTTACATGTTGATGAAAGAGTTTCTCTCAGTTTGTTAAAAAGTTGAAACTCCAGAGCAGAGCAGAGCTGCAGTAGCAGCAGCAATAGAAGCTGTCGTCTGTGTCGATAATAATAATAATTGTGTACAGAATGTACTCCATTTTATACCGTTGTGTGTTCTCTTTAATTTAATTATTCAAAAGCATCGGAATAGCAAATGGAGGTAGCACCAGTGTAACATAATCAATTTATTTTCTCTTGCCCAAAGCCATTTTAAATTAATGGCAAAAGTGTTGGGCTGCTCTCTCTCTCTCTCTCTCTCTCTCTCTCTATTATATATAGGCATCCATTTCATCTTGTGCAAGCATCATCAATTCTTCTTTTCAGCTCAACTGAAATATCGAGTTTTTCCTTCACAAAAAAATCGTTACATTTCATTCAAATTTTGCTGATTTACACATACAACAGTGGAATGACTAATGGGCACTTCACATAATGCATTAGCGCTTATTGACACAATGCATAATAAATGAAAAGGGCACTTGGGAATAGAGGGACCACGACCAAACCTACTCTCTCCTTCGTTTTGTAGTAAATCATTACAAAAAATTTGTCATCATGTTACAAATTCAAAATTTGTAGCACAAAAAACGTTTCCATTCATCTTTTTAGTCGCTTGTATGCGCACTAAATTATCTTCATGATGGCCATTGACCACATGCATTAGCATAATTTCATTCTTATTACTAATTTTTTACTACAGTCGCCCACACACACACAAAGTAGTATGCATAAATATTTTATACTTATTGTCAGATAGATTTCGAAAAAAAGATATGAAGAAAGGGAGACACAATGCATAATAAATGAAAAGGCACTTGGGAATAGAGGGACCACGACCAAACCTACTCTCTCCTTCGTTTTGTAGTAAATCATTACAAAAAATTTGTCATCATGTTACAAATTCAAAATTTGTAGCACAAAAAAACGTTTCCATTCATCTTTTTAGTCGCTTGTATGCGCACTAAATTATCTTCAATGTGGCCATTGACCACATGCATTAGCATAATTTCATTCTTATTACTAATTTTTTACTACAGTCGCCCACACACAATTTCAGATAGATTTCGAAAAAAAGATATGAAGAAAGGGGATTTTTTGTGAATATACACAATTCTCTCAATTGCTTTGTTCGAGGTGCTGCTGCTGGTGGTGCATAAAGGGACATTGGTGATTGTATATTGTATATAATGAGCTATGGAAGAAAAAAGGGCTACACTTAACCAATGTACTTTTTTAAACCCTCGCAAGATTTATGAGAATGGGTTTGCCAAATTTAGAAAATCGTGAGCATAATAACTTTTTATGCAGTTTTATATAGTCCCCAATAATAATAGCAGGAAAGAATATTAATTTAATTTATCATCAACATTTCATGAATAAATAGTTATTTATTATGTCAGTCTGTGGAAGTAGGGACAAATAATCGATCAGCCTTTTTCGTTCTAGCATTTGAGTCAGTATGTATAGCAGTAGAAAAGGCTAAAGTTACAGCAACAGCAGTAGGAAAAGATGATGAATATTTTATCGATCAAATATCACTTTTTTATATCAAGCAAAGTACACGGAAGAGAGAAATATTTACATTTA
Organism: Homidia socia; assembly: GCA_036850745.1. Lineage (NCBI taxonomy): Eukaryota > Metazoa > Arthropoda > Collembola > Entomobryomorpha > Entomobryidae > Homidia > Homidia socia. Next base: position 1,768 of record JAANSP010003444.1, read on the forward strand.
TTTTTTATTAGTAAAATGAATAAATTCAACAAAATAATAAATAATAATAATAATAAAATTCCAAATAAAAAATAAAATGCTATATTTGCGACAAGAATGTGAAGTTTCATGACTTTTATGTGTAAAGAGACAAACAGAGGAGGCGTTTTTGTAATGTTATTGTCATTTACCAAGCAAGCGAGCACCACCAACACGCGTATTACATTTTTTGGAGATGTTGGTGGTGGTGGTGGTGGAAGCAAATCTTATGTCAATCAAGAATGCCAACAAGATATGCTTTGTATTTTGTGAAGATACCTTGATGATGGTGATGTTGATGTCTATTAAATCCTGTACGGTTTGATACCATCAAACAGTCCTGCTCAATATACAATGTTGTTTTGAAGGAAAAAGGGGGAAATGCTTTTTTAAAGTGTGAAATGTTGGTTTTGTAAAATGTTTAATGTGACATTCAGGTGTCGTTGTTGAGGGTCCCTGTGTCAGTTGACTTGCGAGTTCCTTTCATTTTTGTTGTGTGTCCTTATGTCTACTTTGTTTGGTGGAGTAGTATGAAAACCTGCACATGTACTACAAGAACAAACTGACAGGACTGACTGTTATTATTATTATTCACGTTCCCTTCCAAAATAAAAAAACAGATGCGAGAGAAGAAGAAAAAGAAGAAAATGTTCATTTTAAATATTTTTTCAGAACCGTCTATCAAAATTTCCAATGAAATGCAACCTCTTTTTAGAACATGTTGATACAATCTCTGAAATATTTCCGCATATGAAAATATAGAGAGTAAATAGGAAGGCTGCCTCAATACTATAACAGAAAAAGGAAAGCTTGCAGAATCTCTTGTTAATTCACCGGAAATTTTCAATTTGCGTCTAATTTTACTTTGCTGTACTTTTGCCGCTTTTTCATATAGTCGCGTACTACGTTTTTAATAACAATCTTTGGCGACAGTTTGTATGATACATGGCGTCACATAAGCGGATTATTTCTGCAGCAGTATATATGAACTGTCATAACCGCTGCAGCTTTCACGCCGGAAATTGTCAGCTCACAAGTGTGCAATTACGCGTGTATAGTAGTTGGCTGTATGACACGTATTCTATAAAGGTCTTGTTCCAGTGTAGGCGATGATGTCATAAATTATGAATTTTTTTGAGCCCGAAGCGGGAACTAAGGACTTTTGAAAGAGCACTGTTTCTGGAATACCTAACGGCGGGAATAATAAAAAAAATACATAATAACAAGGGAGTAACCGTCAGGAAAGGTTCTGCGCATTTATTTAAAAGAAGAAACCCTTTTGTTGTTTTATGCCGTCAAGTTGCTTGCTTCTTCTCACGTCACCTCTTTCAAGTCCAGTAGTTACATAAACTATAATCATAGCATGGGAGGAATGACATACCAGAATACATAAATTGAAGAAGATTTAGAAATGATGCGAAATTCACTGTACCTATTCAAAAGTAAGAGGTTTGAAACTAAAAAAGTATGAACCGACAATCTAGCTAAGCTTTGAACTATTTGCAAAGGACTTTTTGTTTGACTTATTATTTCTTAATATATAAAATTCTCATCTATTTCCTGTTTCTTCGGATCAAAATACTCAAAAGGACAGACAGTCAAAGATTATCCAATCAAAAAGTGACTTTTTATACTACCGTTTCTTTTGATAATTTTAATATATAATATCATAACAACACGTACGTCTGAAGAAACAACGATTCACAAATATCCTCATATTTACGTTATTTTTAAACTCAACTTATTTTTTACGGAAAATTACCCCATCGGTTAAAACCCCGTTGTGACAAATGGCATTTCCAATGGTTCGTTTACCTTTACTAAAGAGAGAGAGAGAGCGAGAGAAAACGCGAGGTTGAATGGGGTGGAAGACTTGAAATCTTCACAAGATGCATTTCCATCACAATTTTTTTTTATTAAAGTACATACAGGGTCTTTGGGGAAGAGTTATCCTATTTCTTTTTAGGATTATTAAAACAATATTAGACTTATATTTTTTATATTAAGTTTGTCTGAAAGAGGAGGAATGAAAATTTATGACATGATCAGTTGAATTTTTTTAAACCCAACAGGTAATCTTCCAGAAGAAAATTACCCCATCGGTTAAAACCCCGTTGTGACAAATGGCATTTCCAATGGTTCGTTTACCTTTACTAAAGAGAGAGAGCGAGAGAAAACGCGAGGTTGAATGGGGTGGAAGACTTGAAATCTTCACAAGATGCATTTCCATCACAATTTTTTTGATTAAAGTACATATATGCTGCACATTATATACGCTGCTTTGCCTGTCAAAATGATGTTTACTCTTTTTCAAGATGGAGAAATGTAATTTAAATAGAATCCCCAGATCGAAATATCAAAGAAGAAATGAAACTCTGAAAAGGAAAGATCAAATGTACAATACGTACATACGAAACTAATAAAAAAATAAACCTCTTGCAGGGCAAAACCTAGTAATGCTTGTCCAATATTTTTATAGCACAAAATTATTCAACTTTTTGGGTGGTTACCACAAAGTGTCTTTCAGTTCAGGAGCAGAAAATAAAAAAATAAAATGCCAACCAGTCAACTGTCTGACGTAAACACCGAGTACTTATACCTATTTACATGTATGTCTTATCTCTGGTATTTTTTATTCGTTTTTATATCAAATTATTATTTTTATTATTTTACGTTAAAAACTAAATTTATTTGAGACCAACAACTTTCAAATGTAATATCAAATTCATGCATAATATGAGCATCCACACTTTTGGTACTGCGTTTTTTATATTTAAAAAAGTGATACTTTTCTCTTCTTTGCGTTGTCGGCTCTTCCTTTGTAACACCGAATCCGAATAGAGTGGAGGTAATAGTGTGGATGCTACATGCATACCTGAATCATATCAGTGTGATTTTTACATTTGTTCCGATTAAACGCTACGTCAGTCTTGGAATAACGAACGGCAGAGTCAGGAGTAAAAGTGTGAGGAAAAGGTCACTTTAACCTATTTACAAGCACTGCAGTATTATGTAGTGATCTGTTGGGAGTGTAACTTGGGAAAGCTTTTACAGGGCGGTCCACCACTGTCCTACATTTAATGACCTGTCACTTTATTTTTGGTGGTGGTACCTTCCGCTGATCACTCAAGTAGGTATTCATGATGCTGCTGCTGTGGGTATATACCCTGATGACTTCAACAGAAAAGCTTCTCATCTCTACTACATCCCTGTTTATTTGTATCTACCTTTGTATGTTTTTTACTTGTGGAAACTGTATCCAGTGCAGAGCTCGCTACAAACACAGATATATTTCCAGGTATTCAGTTCAGTGTATTGCATACGCTCTCTACTACAAACAGAGGAATAATATCTCATTTCTCCAACGTTTTTTAGTACCAACAGTGTAAAGTTTGTGGTATAAAAGTGCCACTTTGTGTAACAGCGTTAATTTACGTATAGTTAGGTTGATTTGATCGGCTGATAGAGCTAGAAAATCGTCTGGACGGATTTGTCCGTAAAAAACCCTATGCCTTTTCAACCAGAGACAGCGGATCGTTTTGCTTTACGTTGCGGCTTTTTGGATTGTGCGGTCTGCCTTTAGCAGGTTTACTAAAACAAAAAAGTGATGATATCGATACTCTGCTTGCCGGTGGGCGCTTTCAACCAAGCGAGTCAGAGTTCAGTCCAGTCAGACAGACGTTTAGTCAACCACAATTTTTTTCCTCTCCCAACTCTGCTTGCCGGTGGGCGCTTTCAACCAAGCGAGTCAGAGTTCAGTCCAGTCAGACAGACGTTTAGTCAACCACAATTTTTTTTCCGCTCCCAAAAAGTTTGTTCTCACCTTAGTAAAGGGTATACGGAAATTATTGTATAAATTACTAGAAACACTTACTTTTACCTTTGGATTTTACTGCATTGAATGTATTCTTACAAAATACGACATTTCCTTTCCTTTTGAACTGAAATAAATCATTTTGTAGTTTGTAAATTATATACATGCATATAATTTGCATTTTTCTCAAGCTGTATTTTAACATTTATGAAAGTTTTGAAAACTGCAGGAAAAAACGAACTTTGTCTACAAAAATATAAACCGAATTCTTAATTATTTCTAGCATTATATACATGCATATAATTTGCATTTTTCTCAAGCTGTATTTTAACATTTATGAAAGTTTTGAAAACTGCAGGAAAAAACGAACTTTGTCTACAAAAATGTAAACCGAATTCTTAATTATTTCTAGCAAGCATTATTACTTTTTTATTTTTAGTGAACTTGCATATTATATAGCTATTTCTCTGTTCTTTTTGTATGGGCAAACTCGTTTTTGCCACACTAGTATAAAAAGACAGCTGAAAAGCAATAAATTAGTGAGTTGTCTATAAAAGTTGAAAAACGTTTTATGATTATTTCTGTTGCCGGTTGGATGCAATTTTTTTCCTCGCTGCTGCTGCTGCTAAATAGCATTTTCAAGAAAACAATATTTGTTGTAACAAAACTATAAAACTTTCAATTTACATTATACAAAGTCGTAAATTCGTGTGTGATCCATTTTATGAATATGTAATTTGCATCAGAAAGATTGTTCAACTTCTAAAATTTGTAATGAATGAATAATAATCATTTCGTGACTTGCGTTTGGGTGTTTTCAACTTTTTTATGATGGAGTAAAAAACAAAAAAAAAAGTTTTTCAAGACATTTTTGGTAGACTTTATGTGCAAAATTTTGCTCAAAATGTTTGCCTTCATGCTGATGCTGATAGGATGATGATGCTCTTGAATTATTACGATTCTTTTGCATTATTTAAGGTGCTGAAATGTGTACATAGGTATTATTTTTTTAAATAATAATAATAATTTTTATTGAAAATTTTAATATGATGATGATTATAATTTTGTTGGATGGAGCATTTTATTCGCAAGGGAATTTGCATAATGGATTCAAATGAATGTCGTAAATTGAACTTTTATACATGCAGCTTTTGTTTAAAGAACTGAGCAATATGAAGCATTTTTATATAAAGAAAATCGTTGCAGGAGAGCAATGAACATGGTCAAGCTTGGTGAAGTGATGAGATGCTTAAATCACCAAAAATGGGAAACGTAGTGTTGATAAGTTCAAATTAAAAGCTCATAAAGTAGTACACACGGCACACACACTCCCTTCATTGCACATTACCTGTAACTATTTTTTAACTTGATGATGATGACGAAAGAGCGGAAAGCGCTTTTTTATTGAAATTCATCATCAAGGCTGAATCCCTACCATGTTTGATGATAAATTGCCAAATTTTACAAAAGTAGTTGACTTAACTGATCGTGCTAGCTGATAATCATTTTTGTCAGCAGATTCATAAATAATCCTACCAAGAAATTATCATCGTCATCATTACAAATCTTTTGGAACAAACGTTTATAGCTATTACATCTCAAAATTTTAGACTTTATTTACTGCACTCTACTGTACATTGAACTCCATCCACACATCCATATAACTACAATCTTACGCCTTTTTTACCAACAAGGAACTCACCACCACATACACAAGACATCTTACGATTTTTGCTGGAGGACGTTTTTATGCCTCGTGCTCAACGAAATTAAAACAAAAGGACAATGCTAAAGTCATCCTGCAAAGTGATGAGAATGATTCCATTATGCTTAACTGTAGAGTGAAGTAGGTACTAGTGAAAGGCTGCATAGATGACAGCGATAAAAATGGCAGTCTTTGTCAACAGCTACACTAACATAACCAGAAAGATTCGACTATCATCCCATCAATTTCATGTGACAATTTGTAATAAAAATCATCAATGTTTTTTCTTGTCATCGATACAATGTTATCTTGATTCTAGTAATGAGGTATACAGTTTTGAAACAATTTTTCTGTCATGTTTTTCTCTTCACCACAAAGCAATAATGTCAAAATGCCAATTGTCATACAGCGTTCCATCATATCATAATCAAAAACGACACTACACTATTGATGCATCAAGTATGTACAAAAAGGTATTATTTCAGGTATGTATGCGTGTAAAAGCAGTAAAATTTTTAAATAAAGTCATCATCTCAAACCAATACTGAAGCACCAATGAAATTTCCACGAAATTTACATATGATGATGTACACTGATAAATTGAACGATCGAAACGAGCACCCTTGCTGAGACATTTGTGTAAAAATTGAAAGCATAGTAATCGCAGTTAAAAAAATCCTACAATTTTCTCCACTGTGCTGACTAGTTAATACCAATATATTTGCTTACGTTGTTGCATTATTGTTGTTGCTCCCGTGCTTTATCCTGTCATATCATCATAACTGTTATTATAAGAAATGCTGCTGCAATGTTGCAGTTAATGTCTCAAAATTGCTTTTAAGGTATCGCTAATTTTTATGAACAATAAAATTTTAACGGAATAAAATATCCTAGTCCATAATTGAAATTTTTCTATTGCTCGAGTAGAGCTATAGCTCTGCTGATATACATATTGTACTCGGTTATAAAATTAAGATGTCTAGTTGTCTGCATCAAGGATCACTGTCACCGAGGTTAAAATTGAACAATAAATTAGCAGCAATGTTTATTACTTCATAACAGTATCAAATGGAAGAGTTTGGACATATTTGGTTAAGAAGAAACAAAGAGCCGTCTTTTGCCTACCCTTTTGGCGGTTACTACCTTTGATTCCATTTACGAAGACTTTTGTGGTGACTGGCTCGCCGTGAATGTAGCAGACATAATAATAATATGCTTTTTAACGGAGAGGTCGGAGTGGATATGAAGCTCTTTTGCGTTAAACAGCGCTATGTAAAAAATCTTCCTTGTCTTTTTTTACTTACAAATACACACCACCACCAATGCACATCACCGACACGAGTTGTATCATCATAGATATTAGTTGTGCTGCACATTGTATATTTTTGGTGGTAATATTATGGCAATAAATGTGAAAACGATTCTGCTGTGAGTCAACAGAGAAAGTACATTTCATGCCTTATTTGATGATACAAACAAACTTATTGTTTACATTAACTACAATATGTGCTGAGGTGAACACTCATCAAATTTACAAAAAAAGTCTAGAGCTAATGACACTACTACATACGTACTAGCCATGCCGCGCGGTAGTAAAAGTAAACTATAAAGAAAACTTTTTAAGTTTGCCTTTTGCCAAAATATATGAACGTTATATTATTATTATGCTATTAAAGTAGAAAAATATAAAAGATCCGTGTTTCAAAATGTTAGATTCAGCAGCTTTTTCTAGTAAAGTGGGCAATCAAAGCAATGACGGGAATGTAATATTCATGTAATGCATTTTGTAGAAGGGTGCATGGTTTCATGAAAGACGTATAATCTGTAGTAATGTCTGCCACATGGAGGTCAATCAGGTCACCCTTCAATGTGCACAATAATAATATTATTATATACCTATGTAAATGCTTTCCAAAGGAAAAAAACTGGATATAACAATCAGCCATTAACCACGTACGTAGTACCTAGTTATTTAGGCATTATTAATATAAAATTCAACCACTATCATGCATTCTTTTTCCTAACATTTTATTTTTATGGTAGTAGTAGTAGTAAGATGAGCTGTTTGGTTCGTGGTCGGCGCGATGACTGCATGTTGCAGTTATATTGTTCTTGTAGCTTACTGTTGACTTTTACATGACTTTCAGGATGACGTGCGCCATACGCCTGTCTCACCAAGGGGGATCAAGACATGACGATTCATCAAACCAAGGGAGTTGGTTTTTCAATGCTGTTTTATTTATTTTCATTTATCATACCAGACAAATTACATATTAGCTATCTGATGAAAAGATAACGTGTATAATAAGGCTGTACAACGGCAAGAATTTTTTTTAATGCTCAAGAGAGAGATTAGGAGGGAAAAATAATTGCAAGGATTTAGCCAGAGATCAAATGTAATTAATTATTTAGAAATTGTATCATTGATCATTGTAGCAGCTTAAAACAATAGTGTACATTACGTGTTTTTTTAAAAAAAAGAATAGTTCGCATTAAAAGCATGTGAGCTTGCTGAGTCAAGTAAAAATATTTATTACTTGAAATTAGACAACAGCGTCAGTACACTGGAAGTGAACATGTTTTCAAGGAGGGAAACAATAATTGCAAGGATTTAGCCAGAGATCAAATGTAATTAATTATTTAGAAATTGTATCATTGATCATTGTAGCAGCTTAAAACAATAGTGTACATTACCTGTTTTTTTAAAAGAATAGTTTGCATTAAAGCATGTGAGCTTGCCGAGTCAAGTAAAAATATTTATTACTTGAAATTAGACAACAGCGTCAGTACACTGGAAGTGAACATGTTTTCCTTCATTTAATCCAACTATTTCTATAAATAATAATAATAACAATACAAAAAATTTTACATCTCGTTTAGCGACTCTCACGTTTATTTTATGGGATGAGCCCCATCATCAATCTATTGAATGTGAGGAAAACGTTGTAAGGGTGAAGACGTATACGAGGGAAAATAAGTTATGATAAATGCAAAACCATATATCTCAGCAAGCGCATCATCATCACCTTGATCCACATTCCAATCTACTTCCAGAGACAGACAAATCATCATCAACATCATCAGATCGTCCCATGATGAGAAAAAGAACAATATTTGTCTAGTCTGATAATCTTTAGTGGGCTAGGATTATAGCTGAGAGGGGAAAACAAGCCAGAATAAGAAACTGTAACAATAACATTGTGTAACATGTTCATGTTCTCAACAAACTGACAGCTAGAGCAAATAATACAAGCTCATCCATATCTTTTCATTTGCTCAAGGCTCTCTCCGGTTGCTGGAAAAGAGGGAGCGAACGTGTATATAGTAGCTATAAATATTCCAGAGAATCAGTGGTCCATTTTCAAGGGCTACTGCAGTTGATGTTCTTTAACCGAACTAAGCGTGTGTGCTTTTATTACGCTAACGTTATTTTTTATCCTTAAATCAAGTAAAATAGATGTGTAATATGAGAGCCAGCTCTTTCCACTACGCTTTTGTTAGCTGGTGTATTTGTATTTACACTGACTGGCTTCTCTGTTTCAATGTCGTCATCAGTTGTTCATAAAGTAGAAGTAGTAACGTGTGTAAAATAAGATAGATTGGTTAATCTAAACGTAACGAAATCCAATGAAGCTTGTCAGAATAAAGCACGAAATAGGTCGATTAAGGCCTTAACGACTTCCCCGAAGTGAAAGAGCAACTCGAATCGAGTGAAACAAAAAAGACGTATTTTTCTACATTAATGCCAAGAAAATAAGTAAGAAAAAAAATTCAACAAAGTTTAAGCACAAATACACGTGCATGTAGGTATACCCTCATAAAAAATTGTTTTCATGCATGTATTATAAATTGGGCGCAAACAAACATTTTTGAAATGTTTACCGGTGTACTCAACTGAAAAAGAGATATATAATACTTGTATCTCTTCTGTAATTTAAAAAAAACGACTATTTGCTGAATACTGCATCTCACCACCGCCATCAACATCAACCGACTTGCTCTCATTGA
>JAANSP010003445.1:0-11311 GCA_036850745.1 Homidia socia
TTACGATACTAATCAACCTGCAGGCACCCCCACCATTGCTCGCTATTACACAGACTCGGCACCCGTTTACTTATGATTTCCTTCCTGGGCTCAGACATCACCGTCATCAACAAAAAAAACGAAACGTGAGGCAAAAATGACTAGAGTATTTATCACAATAATGCGACGCGATTTTTTCGACCTCCCGACAACCTCCTTTTGAAATATATTAAAATTATAATGTAGTGCGAATACTTGGACCTGACCTATTCGACTACTTTACAATATCCAGCTCATATTCGTAATAATCAACATTATCATCATCAACAACTAATCACATTTTTACACACGAAATAATTTAAACACTAAAAAACCAATTTTTTCAATTACCTTACAACTGCGACAACTACTTACTACTTTTACCATATACTTCACCACACTGGAAACCTGGAAGCTCATCAATTGCTCCGACGTTTGAAATTATTATCAAAACGAAATCAATTATCAGAGTCTGCTTTCTTTAAAAGAATTAAATCAACCTATTGTGAATACTACATCAACAACCATCTAGCTAGACGTTATCTGTACCCGTGTAAAACGTTACTACTTACAACGACGATTAATCATAATCAATACTCTTTTATTCTGTCACGTAAACTACTAGTAGTACTCGCATGAACCATCATCGTAAAAAGCAAAACTACTTACAACAATTTTATTATTATTATTGGATAATAATAATTTAGCAATCCATTCTTTCGACTACATTTACCTGCCTCCACTTACCATTTGCTCGCCGCTCGCTCTGCAGTTCTAAAAAAATGAAAGAAAATGAAACGCGTGAATCAGCAACTTGGTCAAGTCATGGTCGCCACGCCATAGCGTCATACATGGCCGCAGCCGCACCACTGCACTGCGCAGGAAGGGTATGCCTCCAAGCAAAAATCCACCACCCAAAACTGTACTTTACTACTCCATCTTTTTCCCCCCTTCCCCACCCTCTATTGAGTTTCGCAACGTTAATATGGCTGCTGTTGATGTGGCTTGTTATTATCAAGTATCTTTAGTGTGTGTGGTGGTTGCTTTTCTAGAGAGACAAAAGTACTGGAAAAATAGTAAACTAAAATAATCAATAAAAAATGATGACAAAGTGATACCTGATGAAAAACTCTTCTTCTCTGCTGTTGCTTCCGATTCCGGTTGTATTTTTAATTGAATCAGTTTTAAGCTATTTTTCTTAGAGACCAAGAGACCAGCACCCCTCCACCACAATTAATGTCGTTTCAAAAGCTAAAAAGGAGAAACAATAAACCAGCTACTTCAACTAATCACTTATTTAAAAAAAACGAGAAACAAGGCAATTCTAATAAAATGCTACCTATAACTATATACCATGTAGCTACTTGTTAGACTTTGAAAAGTATGTAATGTAGGCTATTTTAGAAAATGTATGAAAAAAATGATAATAAATAGAATTTATTAAAGTTGATATCAAAAATTAAAGATTACTAGTTTGTAGCCCTAGCAGTAGTAGTATTGATAAGAACGATGACAAACATGTTACCCGAGAAAGCGTAGTTACATAAAAACAAAATTTATGAATGAATTACATTGCAATGTACATAATAACACTTGTCAATATATATTTATGTAGATCAAGAGGGTCATCCTCCTACTACGAAAAAAACAAGTAAACTTGTGAATGATACCGGTTAATTAGTTAGTGGTTAAAAAATAATGATGAAAACATTGTATTTTTTTCTTTGTAAATTTACATTGATATGACACTGCGCAGTCAGTCATAACCAATATATTGTCATGTAAATTACAATTAGGTATTAGTCTAAAACATAAAATATTGTTATCATTATTTCTATTATCTCTACAACGACTACAGTTATACCTTACTTTGCTTGCATTTATTTAATTGTTTTAGTTAGTTGTTATTATTACTACTGTGCTGTTATTATAACAACCTATATATAAATTATAATGTAACTACACACCATTTTTTTGATTATATATACAACCAACTAAAAAACGTGGCTACACACTAGTGCGCGTATAGTATAATATGTCACTAGTGTCACTACCGTTGCTATAATAATGATTTATTTACAATTACAACTAATTACAAGCATTATTGTTTCAATTGTTGTTGCATTTTGATATTCGTGATAAACATATGAGGACTGCGTAAAAGCATACTAATTGCTCTTCTGTTGTGCTCTTGTTAGTTGTATTTGATAATGTTCATGTCAATATTTATTATTATTGTGTATTATTAGTTGTTAGTAAATTATTCTTGTAGTTGTTTAGTAAAGGATATATATTGTTCTAATGATATATAGGTTGTTTCCTCACTTTTTAGAGCAAAATTAGTGAGCATTTAATTATTTGGAAGGGTTATCTATATAAAGGACTGCAGCAACAAATAAAGTGAATGGGCAGACAGAAAATACATAAAAATAGACTTGAAGACGAAAAATAAAATGCAAACAGAATAGTTACTATTATCCACTTTAAAAATATTTAACTGTTGTAATTATTATTTTCATTGTTAGAACCAGTTGTGAATTTAAAAGTGTATAAAAAAGTAATAATTGAATGTCACGCAGTTCCACTGCTGCTGTCAAATAATGCAATTCCATTGAACTCCCCCTGCCCCCAGACACACGTGTATTTCTCTCTAATAAATAACTGATTGACGTTACATATTCTCGTTAAAACTATAACGGTTTATTTATCAATTGATCAGGGCTTATCAGAGATGAAGTTAAATAGATTAAATTGTATGTACAAAATTAGTAGAATTCCGTGACATTCTAAAAAAATATGTCACGCAGTTCCACTGCTGCTGTCAAATAATGCAATTCCATTAAAACTCCCCGTGCCCCCCACACACACGTGTATTTCTCTCTAATAAATAACTGATTGACGTTACATATTCTCGGTAAAACTATAAAGGTTTATTTATCAATCGATCAGGGCTTATCAGAGATGAAGTTAAATTAAATTGTATGTACAAAAATAGTAGAATTCCGTGACATTCTAAAAAAATAATGACAACTGGCAATGGTGTCATTACTACTGCAAGTCAAAATATTTTACTACTTAATCCGTGCGTATAATTTGACTATTTTTTCCAAAAAAAATAATTATGCGCAGCGGGATGCAGAAGACGGTGAAAAAAAATCGAGAAATCAATGCAAGAATTTCTTTTCAAGTAAAAATGTTAGACTTTTTAAAAAAGAGACTACTACATAGATACGAGGTTTACGCAATTATATTTTGTCAATATCAATTGATGATTTTAGGGTTGAGCAGAGGGAAAAAGTTGGGCACGCATAAATACAATAAAAAACAGTTTTCTAGAAGAGTAAAAACCGACAATTGTTTTGAGAACAAGTATAGTGACATAGAGGATTAAAATGCTTTTGAGAACGTTGCGATAAAAACTTGACAAAGTGGACTATGAGGGTATAAAAGATGCACACAGATACATACATGCATAATACCAAATATATGGTTAAATCAATTAATTGTTAAGTGAAATTTTCTAACTAGGCGATAAACTGTAATGATTAGATATTATTATGTATTTGGTGTGCATATGAGCATGTAGTATTTTTTGAATAGTAAAAAAAGCAGATAAGGACTTTATTTCAACTATTTTCAACTGACGTGGACTTCAAGGACTTGGTAGTAGTGACGAAGGGAATATGATACAAATATGGTTAAGAAATATTGTGTCACCATTCAACCAAGCACTTATGCAAAAGAAGAAAAGGTTTTCCAGTTTGTTGTAGAAACAAAGGATTTTAAACATTTAAAAAATCAATCGGCAAACGGTCAACTTTTTAGACTCAGTTTTCATCAGACTTGACTTGTTGTGCGTGCGTGCGACAAAAGGAAAATGATTCTTGTGAATAATAATGACAGTTTTAAAATGGGATCTCACTCAGGAACTCAGCGTTACATGGTAGGAGAATGGCAAAAATGCGTCGTGTTTTTATATTGCTTAGCGAAAATACTTTTACCCTTGAGAGCCACCAAAATGCCATCAACTTTTTCGTTTTCTTGCTCTATCTTACTGTTAGTTTCGGCAGTATTATTATTAAGTGTGAGTGTACTATTAACTGTAAACGATATTATGTGGTAGTATGGTAGCTTAATTAAATTATAGCTTGAAGAAAAACCGCGGCGTGATTCCGAGCATGAATCGTCATCAACAACTCAGCCTTTAAATATTGTTTACATTGTTTTGTTTCACTGTTTAGTAGTATAATGTGAGCATAATTAATAAATCTGATTTCTAACTACTATTTTTTGAAATAAGAATAACATGTTATTACTATGTGTGTAAATATATATATAGTAATAATAAAATCATAGTAATAATAATATATGTCCATGTACCTAACTAAAAGTATATAATGAATCAATGAAGCAGTTGATAAGAGATACTTTTAAATGCGTAAGGAAAAAAACTGTTATAGATCCTTCATTTAAATAAAATAGAAATTAGCTAAATATGGGTTTTGTAGTGGTGCCGTTGCATGAATAAAAACAAAGACCAGAAACTTGATTGTTGGAGGAAATGGAGGAACATTTGACACAAATTATTTATCATCTTTATTCTTTATCTATCAGTCACAGTCAAATTTTAAATTGCTTCCTAGCATATATTCCTTCCCTATTACTTCATTGCCTTCTGCTGTTCTGGACTTATTCAGCGTTTTTAAGGTTAACACTTCTCATGGACAATAAGGACGGGTGACCTACCTACCTAATTAAAAATAAATCCAGTTAAAACTTAATTTTAAACTGCACGCTGCATAAATAAGCGCAGATGGGGAAACTGAAAATATTCACACAGATAAGGTGCTAATGTTTACTTAAATTAATTGAATGAAAAATTGTAATGAATTATCTTAAAATGCAGAAAAGAATCTACGATTGGGAGCCGGTTGTCTCAAGGTGCCCCATGTTCCTACGTCAAGACCCCCTATCGTCAAAACATTTTTTACAATTAAATTGATTCTAAAAATCAGGGCTAATGGAATTACTTCGAGTTTCATGCGCTGGGTTGTTGGCTTAGGGTTAGAGTGGGATTCATGAAGCATATTGTATAATGTAGGACCTACGTTGTAGGTAATTCATCGATCCATCATCTCATTTCTCAAGGCGCAACAAGGGAACGAGAAACCTTGCAAGTCGATAGGCCTCTGTCCATACTCCATATCATTCCTATCCAAACCTTTGCAGTTTCTTTCAAGTTCAATGATAAGTTTTTCCAAGAAAGAGACAAAATTATATAACAGATAAATTCAAAAGTTTCCGAATCGATGGTATATATATTTATTTTATTTATATATATTTATATATAATATTTATGTATTTATTGGTTTCTCATAAAAAACATGCGCCAATTATTTTCAATTTTTTTCGAAACAATTTTGTGATTACACCAGCATCATTTAATGTTATGTATCTTAGATAATTCGCAGCGACTTATAATTAATTACGTATTTAACATGTTGAGACAGTAGTAGCAGCAGCAGTTGTAGTCGTGGCGACACTTGTTAAAACAATCTTAGCAACTCACAGGTTTCTCTTTTTCTTCTTTATCATCACTTCACTCACTGTTACCACTAATTATAGCTAACTTACTTAACTAACTTTGTAAAAAATCAACTGGCAACGAACAATTACGCATGCGCATAATCCAGAATTGACGATGATGATAGGATAGATACTTTATTACACGACGTGATAATAATAATAATTGTAAAGTCATTATACGATTACAGTTTACGGCTCTCCTTTATATATCATTTAATAATGTAGAAGATAGCTGATTGATACGATATTATCTTGGGGAGGAGTTGTTGCTGTGATAATGACAGTAAGTCGAAGCGATAAACGAAGACTTGGTGACTGGATCATCATGATTGACGTTAAACTTTTTATAGCGGATATAGCGTCATTATATGGTAATCCCATAGTTTAAAAAATGGGATATAAACGGTAGCACTAATAATAGTAATAATAAATACAGCATTAAATAACAGACAGCATCTGTTGATTGAGTACAGTGCAAAGTATTCACTGGGTTTTTTTTACAAAAATGTGATGAGTTCGTATTTTAGCCTCGAAACGGACAACTGGATTTGGAAACGTACTTGATAATTTGATAGCATTTTTTTATAAATAACACTTTAGGTAGGAGATAGGACATGAGAATAATAAAAGTAATAATAAATACAGCATTAAATAACAGACAGCATCTGTTGATTGAGTACAGTGCAAAGTATTCACTGGTTTTTTTTACAAAAAAGTGATGAGTTCGTATTTTAGCCTCGAAGCGGACAACAGGATTTGGAAACGTACTTGATAATTTGATAGCATTTTTTTTATAAATAACACTTTAGGTAGGAGATAGGACATATGAGAATAATAATATAAGTTACTATGCTGATACACGTATGTTTTGATAATGAAATTGGTTTTGGTAATATAATATGAAGGTAGATCATTACAAAAATCTAATCGACGAGGAAGATATTGTTGTCAGATGCTTTTCGTCTTCTAAATTAATAGTATTAATAATCAAGGGAAATGGTGTGTCCGCACGGACAAGGGAATAGTGGAGCAAGCTCCTTTTTGAATAGTAAAATGTAACATGTAATAATAATAACATTAATAATAATAAGTGAAGTAATGAATTTTAGCGCTTAGTTATCTTCATTGGGAATTTGCTCCGGATACGGCTCGTTCGGATTGATTGATGGACGGAGCTGGGGTGAGCCTGGAGGGTTAAAATTGACAACATTTCCAAGACCACCACCAAGTGCTACACCTCCTCCGTTAGCTGCAGGCCCAGCACCATATCCAATACCACCAATAGCACCACCACCACCACCAGCAATCCTAAATCCGACTTCAGCCCCTCCCGCTGGGAATCGTTCCACTGAAAATTGATATTTTACTTGAATTAAATCGATTCAGGTTAACGAGCTGTAAAAAAGAAGTTAAAACAACTCTCACCTTCCATTGGAGGTGCAGCTGCAGCAAGGTCAATATTCATTACACCCTCCACCAAAGGATGAACTTCAATCTGATTAACGCCCAAAGGTTGGTCCAACGCGGGATCTGCTGTCGCTTCGGCTAAATTAGTAACTGACTTGGACTTGACGCACTGTGTTTGAGAAAAATTCATAAAATGAATTAAGTTTAAGGTGAAATTCAAACTGAGAATAGTAATGCAGCATTATTTCTATACTTATACCTGAAAATCGACGTGACGACTTTTGGCTTCCTCTTTCTCCCAAGACATTCGAATGAACGGTCTTTGAACATAGTTATAAATGACCTCTGCACGACCACCCGGACGCTTCTTGACCTTTTCTTTGTACGTGGGATATCCTTCGATCCCCAAACGAATCTTTTTGAGTCCACGCTCCTTTAACACCTGCTTGGCCACATCCCGGTTTTCGATGTACTTGAAGAAGCGATATAGTGCTGTGCTATTAACAGCTGTATTTACAATGAATTAAAAATTAAATTAAACTTTGCATTTGGAATTTCAGAGCAAGTTTCATTGAATTTCATAAAAACAATAAAAGGTGGTAATCACATACTCTGAGAGTACTCCTCCCCCATTTGAGGCGGATACTCTTCATCCCAATCGACGGTGTCATCATCCAGCAGCACAACAATGTGACACTCACGGTCTCCACGCTCAGCAGAGTTGACCATCAGCGGTAGAATTAATTTCTCGAGAAAAGACTCAAACTGGTGACGGGCACCCTCATTCGATAGTTCATGAAGAAGGCCTCCTACGAAAACAGAAAAAAATATAGATAATTTCGCTAGAAACATCAGCAGTAGCAATTAAAAAATTCCGAGAAAAAGTAGATGATTATTGCTTGAAAGTCTTACTTAGATTTTGACATTTTATGGTACTTGCTCCAAAAGGTATGAGAAGATAGTCACAAGCTTCTCTAAGCTCTTGCACACTTACAGTCGGTGGACATCTAATTTGACCGGTTCTGTAGTATTCCAGGATAGCTCGAAACACAGTGGCAGACAATCCCTCCGCCACTTCATACTCTCCACGCTCGTTGGCATGAACAAACTCCATGCCGGAAGTAAACATCCTTCCCAGCATGGTGTTAGGGTACTGAGTAAAAATTGTCGGGTCTACCACAAACCGAGTGTTATCCACAACCAATGTGAGACGTTCCTCCATATAAGAAGCACCACCAGTGACACCGCAAGCTCCTCCTCCGCTGCCACTAGCTCCACCTAAAGAGCTACCACTACCCATAGCTCCATCGACGCTATGAGCAAGACTCTTTCCAGGTACGCCGTGCCCACTGTTACGACTACGTTCCGCCCTGAAAGCAAAAAAAGGTAAAACATTAGAGTAATCAAAGATGAACATTTTTTAGCTTCATAAAATACAACACATGGATTAGCAAAAACACAGCTTATGATAAGCTGACGCACATTATTATCACTTGTAATAAATACCGATAACACACGCGTCAAAATAAAAAAAAATATGGCGAACAGTACAACTACAACTACGTGGCGTGTTGAAACTTTCAGAACTGTGTTGTGTTGAAAACCTTAAAAATTCTGCGAATTCGGCCATTAAAAATTCGCAAAAAAAAGGAACAATGGGACCATAAAAACAACTAGGTACATGTTCACGATTTTTTTACACACGAGCCTGAACAATATTTTAACTGTGAAAACTCAATTACTACTTAAATATTATTGGTATTAATTCAAACGGACAAGGACGGACACGGACACTCTCATAAATGCATTAAATCAACCAGAGAAAATTTTATAATTACTTATATTGTTAATCAGCACAGATTTAACAGAGCATTTTAAAAACTATTTTTTGCCTACAAAATTGTATTTACTAGTTGGCTAGCACAACAAACAGTACAAACCGCATTTTATTAGCTACAACAATTAAGCTAACCTCATTCCTCTCTTGAAAACAGGACAGTCGACGATGTTCGTCGTCGTTGTAGTCTTCCGTGTCTGAGCTGCTGTCACGTTCATAGGAACCACCAGTGCTAACACGGTCTTTACCACCGGACGCCATACTCACTGACCTGGAATAGGCAATAATCGAATATTAAAAATTCAATTTAATGACTAAGTTGTCAAATTTAACTTGTCTGCGCTATCCTTACGGCATACTGACTCAATTTTAAATATCCTATCCATCATTAGTGTGGTGAGTGAGCTCGACCATTTAATTCACAATTTTAACAATTAATTGGTCAGGTTAGTCAGGTATATTGGTATGGAATTAATTTAAAGTAGTATACTTTTCTATAATTAATGATCCAAAAAGAACAGTAGCTGTTCAGTAGCCAGTTAAAACTCATTCTGTTTTTTCTACATTCTACCAATACTAATAATAATAGTAATATGTCAATTAAAACGTCCAAATCCTGATGAATTTTAACAGCTTTCAAAACAAGCTACATTGAAGCAGTTTCTACGGTCTTGAGATGCCTTCTTAACTTAAAAAGCTGATCTGCTAACATAACTGTTAAAAAACCTGGATTATCTCATCACCAGCAATAACTTATAAACTGGGCGTAAGTCAGCTGATATCATCTTGAGATGCCTTCTTAACTTAAAAAGCTGATCTGCTAACATAACTGTTAAAAAACCTGGATTATCTCATCACCAGCAATAACTTATAAACTGGGTGTAAGTTAGCTGGTATCTTCGCTCACACCATAATAATTACGACTTAATTTAAAATTATGTTGTGGGATCGTGCTGCCAAAATGAGTACCTTTACCTACCACAATTAGAATACCCATTAAACATTTTCAGATTTCCAGTATTTACTTAAACCATAATAATTACGACTTAATTTAAAATTATGTTGTGGGATCGTGCTTCCAAAATGAGTACCTTTACCTACCACAATTAGAATACCCATTAAACATTTTCAGATTTCCAGTATTTACTTACCGATTCATGCCTGAATACTGCCCAACAAAGAATTTGCAGATCAACACCCCCACTACCACCACACCACACTACTACCAGCTACTCAACAAAAGCAAAGTAGTGGACATTCAACTCGATTAATGGTTAAACTTGTTTTTTCTCTCTGCACGATTAATTATCGCTGTGGACAACAGTTTTTCAAATAAACAATCTTAAAAGCAAATAAACAAGAACCCTGCCATCTCAAGGATTAAAAAATTAAACTCTTTGCCCCCAGTTGACAAATAACGTGAAAGTGAGGAGCAAACAAAAATATTATTTCACTGACGGACCACCAGCACCACCACAACTTTAATTAATCATCATCATCATCACCACTAGGACGATAGCAGACCACCACCACATGAGTAATCACAGGAATATCATGCTACTGTCGTCAGCACGTCACATTTTTTCCACTTTTCTAGAAAACCCCACTAATAGCAGTTAACTTTGCACCGCTCTTCTTGGCACCACTCCTGCCACCACCACCTACGCTCATCTGGACAAAATAAACCCACAAACGATNGCAGTTAACTTTACACCGCTCTTCTTGGCACCACTCCTGCCACCACCACCTACGCTCATCTGGACAAAATAAACCCACAAACGATGACGATATGCTTGTGTGTGTGTGAGCTATTTAACTGATAACATAATGATTTTGTTTAGTTTAGCTTAAAAATCTGATAAGTTTCTCTTCCTCCTTTGCTACTGCTGTTGCTCCTACTACTGCGGTGGTGCTATGCTCCCTTTTAAAGTGCTATTTCCACTGTCTGCTGCTGCCCTATTCTCATCTCTACTACACTGGCCCGCTGCTGCTGCTGCTGATGTTGATTGATGAAGACTGACTGCATCTCTATCTCTCTCTGTTATTATTATTAACTGCCGGACGGAGCAAATGTTTGTCTGTCTGTCTGTCTGTGTGTGTGTCTGTCTCTGTGTGTGGTCTCAATAACTCCGTTTCTATTTGAAATATGATGTGCTCAGATTTTGTGCATATAGACAGCTTTACGTCATAGTGACCTCTGTTGACTCCCAGGCTAATTGACTAATTGGGCAGATAATACTGAGGGTCAAAAAATTGCATGATTTGTAAATGGCTTTTGGCAACACATTTTTTAGATTTTCATGGAATGGAGAACTTAAATTCAGAAAAAAATTACTCAGGAACAGAAAATATATGTCTATTGAAAATATTTCAAGATCTGCGTATCAATGGTTGAATCTCTGGCAGTTGACCACGTTCAGGCGTTTACACCGATCTTGTCTCTGTTGTCTCTCTCTCATCGTT
>JAANSP010003446.1:0-11310 GCA_036850745.1 Homidia socia
TGAAAAATTACTCCTTTTTTATGAATTTACAGGTGCAACACTGCCAATCCATGAGTAATCCCCTTCATCCAAGTAAGAGAAAGTTGTTGAATTTTTCAAGTCAGGTATAGCTGGAGACGTATAACCCAAAACAGTTCCCAGACCCAAAGCTCCAAGTGTTGCTTTCAAAATAGAATTTCAATAACTTTAATTTATGAATAATTGTTATCGCACAGTTTTTCTTTCCTGCTCAAATAGCATGTGTAATTTTAATTGAGATCAGCACTGAAAATATTACCAACTCCAGCTGCTAGAAACTGAGGAAGTTTCTTTGAGGTAAATTCCGTTATTGGATCAGTGGATCTGTCCATTCCCGTAATTTATAAATCAAGTAGAATAGAATATAAAAAATCTCTGAAGCCGCTTCACATTTGAAAATCAATACGTTAATGGACTTACAATAACAGTGCCTCTTGATACTTCCGTCTTTCTTCATTTAGCAAACTTTCATATTTCATGTCGTTATCCATGATTCATGCCATTAATTGGTGTAGGAGCTGGCTTGGTGCAATAAAGACAAGTACAAACTACGCAAAATTACTTGACAAAATTAAAAATGTGCACACATATTATACCCTTGTTATTATTTGTGAAGTGAACGTAGGCAAACCTCACAGGAAAGTGGAAAGTAATTGATAATGATTGCAGCGTCACGTTCGATTAAGATACTTTCATACAGTTTGTCTGTGCAATGCGCAAATAGACTAGGTATTTTGCTTGCTCCGTTTCAGCTTTTCTCTAAAAAGATTATGCGTGTGCATACTTTTCTTTGGCAAACATAAAATGGTCTTTGTTCAAAGGTAATTTTCATAATGCACCGTTGACCAGACCAATTGCTCATTATTACTGATGACTAAAATCGGACGTTTGTCTGCCTCTGGTTCTGGTCTTAACATTAACTTGCTTTAAAATTACCATAATTTCATGGTCATAATACTACATTTTTAATTGCAGTTTTATGAAAATTGGTGGTTTTAACTCATTGAAAATGGTCAAGCCTATACAAACAATTATTTTTTATGGTGCAAAAAAGGCAATTTTAACTTTTCTTTCTAGTATTTTGAAGAACAAAGATATAAAGGCTGGCCAAGCTAATTTTCCGAATCTAGGAACTTTTTGTATGTTTATCTAATCTACATTCTAGATCAGCTACTGAACATAACAGCCCACGCCCACATATTGAACATGCCTCAGGAATTCGACGGGTACATTACTGGCAAAGCCAGTATTTTGAAGAACAAAGATATAAAGGTTGGCCAAGCTAATTTTCCGAATCTAGGAGCTTTTCATATGTTTATCTAATCTACATACATTCTACATCAGCTACTGAACATAACAGTCCACGCCCACATATTGAACATGCCTCAGGAATTCGACGGGTACATTATTACTGGCAAAGCCAAAGGTTTACAACGCCAATGCCCATTGGTTTTAAAGCATGTAAAAGTAAACGAAACGATATCTACCAGTGTGTAGTTTTAAAAATGTTAAGCAGTTTTATGATATAATAAAACTGTTCATCTTAAAACAAATATTATTAATGATTAGATACTAAAATTAGAATGCAAGAATTCTTATGATCTGGTGATGTTAATGTTATGCTGATTTATGCTCATATAAATTAGCTGATTCCATTTATTCTTTTAGCCTAGGTACCTATGCATTATCCCAGAACCGCGTGCTTCACCTTACGTGCATTGAATAGGTGTTAATGATACTGGCTATAGGTCAAGTGCATTCAGTTTTATTAGGTTTGTACAAATAACACAATATTTAGTATATAAAATCGTTTTCCCTACAATATCTCAATTTATTTTCCCGAATAAAGCCATCCATTTTTTACAAGTTAAAAATCCAGAAACTACACAACACCGAATATTCCATAATACAATATATTCTTTCAAGTATAGCTTTTGTTCAACGCGTGTTTTAAGACCGGTTAATTTAACAGATATTATTGTCGTTATCTTTCGTAACGTAAATATACAAAATGATTAAATGAATACTCTTTTGTGCTGAAAATACTACAGTTGAACATTGAAAATGCCAGGAATAAGCTAGAAATACATCCTTTAACATTTGGACTTTCAAAAAGAACAAAGTGCAATGTTGTGAGTAAGACAATGCGTTTCATTCACTAAAAACTGCTCGCAAATAAGAGACTGTACATTTACAGTATTCCAGTTAAGGACTTGGCTTAAAGTGTCTGCTACGGATTTTCATCTCTGTTCGTTTCAGTGAATAGTAATATCCATGCCAAGAATACCAATTGACGCCATTAGCATAAGACTCGTGCTTCCCGTTGCTTTCATCAATATAGAGTCCATTTAAATTAGCCTGTAAAGAAACAAAAATATCAATTAAAATTCAGTATATCCTTAAACATCACGTGTGTGAAAATTATGAGTATGACTCATTATTCACTCGACAGCATAGTTTCGCCTATTAACTCTGTACATTTTTTTCTATTTCAATACTGCACATAATTTATACCATTTTCTAATAAAACTGTCTTTTTGATGGCATATTACTGTCTTTGGACAAAGCAAAATGTACACTTTGTCCTCATTATTATTATGTTCTAGGAGAAGTACCATATAGTCCCAGTGTAAAAGTAGTTCCTCTTTCAAAACGGGTAACAAGAAAGGACAAGGCATAACACACACATCATTTCCAACGCATTTCATGGCAATTCATTTACTGTAAATGTGCAATAGATGTCCTCAAGATTCATATAGCCATTACAATTTAAAATAATGTGGGCTTCTGAATTATGGACGATGCCACTTAACAATTTGCTTCTTGTTTCAACCTGTGCTGTCTTCCACTTATTTTTTAAGGATTCGCTTTTCTATTAAAAAAGTTCATACAGTATCCATCAACAGCTTTGACGTTTCCTTTTCCTTTACTTTTTTATGTATATATCGATTTCTATAATTCTAAGAAATAAAGTAACCAGTAGCAGATTATTAAGTAGTACATAACATATAAAATATGTATGTACAAAGGTTGTACAATGGTTGAGAAATGGTTATTTCCGGAATAAAAACTACACTTACTTTACAAGTACCTTGCTTGGTTTATAAAAATTAAAAGCTATTCCTAAAAAAGTACAGTCTTCATAATATAATTACTACATGTATAAAACTACCTACTTAAGTTAACTGTTACAATGTATAAAATAGTATATTTACCTGATGGCAGCTTTTATACCACCAAGCCCCATGATATTTTTCGCCACAATTGACATTCTTTTCTAGGTCGTTATCCTGGTCTTTGGTCGTGAATGCCATTCCATTATGGTAAGCAAGCGAATCCCCTGGAACATTCAAGAAATTAGAAAAGTAGTAACATTTTTCAAGAAACCGTTGTAAGGATGTAAAAACTAAATTGCATTTATTGTCATTACATTTTTTAGCTTCTATCCTTGTAGAATAGAAAGGTACATATACATACATGCACAATTTACCAAATGTACCTACATAAACTGAGCTATAGACTTTCTCTTGTTCACACAAAGTAAACGTGCTTAACATTTTTATGGTGAAATATGATGCTCTTTCAAATGCAACTAGGCATAAGTAGTGCGTGCTTTGATTCAGCAAAGATTCTTCACCTTTAAGAATGTTATGCTCACCAATATCCGATAGCAATGTACATATTATGTAACCTGAAAAGAATGTTTGATGGACGTAATAGAAAACAGCATCTCTATTTTGAGATGTTTATCTTATCCAAAAATCATAACGTGTGATTATAAGTACATGAACATCAAAGCAGGATTCGAATATCTATTTAAAAATCTTTATATTATGCTAATGCTTTCATCACTGAACAATGTAAACAAAAAGTAGATAAAACAGGTTATGCGCAAGAAAAAACATCATGGGTTGTACCCAATGACTTTCATTTCCGACGACAGAAATATGTTTGAGCTGCGCAAAAATGCATGCGTAAAAACTTTCTGCAATGAATGCCAAAAAACCAACTTTGTTTTCCAGCGGAAAGGCAAAGCCCAAGTAAATACGTATTAGTAAAACAAGCCGGATTATAAACTGAATACCTATATTTTTTGATCAGCAAAATCATAATCTACTTTTCTCAGAGAAAATCCTCCCCTTCCACCTCCTAGAACTCATTTGGGTAATTGCTTTTCGGTAAAGTCATAATCACTATTACAAAACTTTGGGTGATTATCGTAATTCCCTTTGAATTGAACTATAATCCACTATGATTTTGCCAAAAGTATAGTAATATTTCAACTTTCCATCATTTACACGCAAAGTGTCTTTAAAATATTTTCATGCATATACTTTAATTAACGAGGTTTTTGGAAGTTTATATATATCTTATCATAAAGGCCCTCCTCAGCTTTTATAAATAACATCCTACTTTTCTGTTTGCTAGCCTCATTCTTTATATTAAATATATTACAACTTGTTCCAAAGTTGAGAAAGACGGAGATATTAAAAAATACATTTGTACAATATAGTTAGAGAAAATGGAGACAGTGAAAAACAATATTTGAAAAGTTGGTGCATGTACCTACCTGCATTGCCAGAATAGTCGGTAACATAAAGTTTGAAAAGATTGCTGGAATTGGCAACCCTGAAGTATCCATATTTAGCAACACGAGACTCTCCTTCCCAATCAGTCAGTTCGATGCGTAACTCAGCATCGCCTGTCTTGGTCATCTCAGAGATGATATCTAGCCCTGCATCAGCAAACTTTCCATGTAGTTACATATCAACAGCATAATATACCAGGAATTACTCATTATATATTTTTCCCCCAGTATTTCTGACTTACCTATCCAGTGGCTATCATGCAGAATACCAAATCCAGTCACGTACTCTTGCCAAGTTTTTTCAAAATCTTCATCCCTCAATAAGGGTTCCTTTCTTCTCTGAATCACAGTCCAGCCTCCTCCATCAGATAGCAGATCGCAGTATACCTTTTCAGACCAAATCCGGTCATAAAACATGGTCATAGCCTCTCAAAGCATAGCATTCATTTACTTTCATGTTGAAATTACAGCAATAAAATTTACCTCAGTTCCATTGCGCTGCTGTAATTCATCGGAATGGAAAGGGTATATGCGATAAACGCCACTGGAGGTATGGCCAGTGAGCTGAATGTCTTCACAGTTCCGAGGTCGATCTGAATATCAAAAAATATAATGAAGAGTCAAGTGTTAGTACCCGAGCTTACTCAACTGGAATAGAAATAACAAAGCAAAGGGTTAATAGGCAAATACTTCAAATAGTTGGAGTTGAGAACTTGTGAGAAGATGTGAAAATTTAGTGTGGATAATTTTATGAATTAGTTTACAGTTACTACAACTGACAACAAAATACCGCCTCGCATCTAATAATTTGACAGTCATTTATTTAAAAGAAAAAAAAACTCTTTCAATCGGCCAACACCACGTTTTCCAAGCATCAACCCCGTTTTGAAGTACAAAAGAGGTTATAAAAATAATCTATATAAAAGCAAGATGCATTTTACCAGGAGATATGTTCTTAGGGCATGGTGACACATAAGAAGAGTAGGCTTGTTGTAGCGTAGACATTCCACCAACTCCAGAAGAAGCAAAATTCGTGCCCTGCATATTACTTTGCTGAGTTTTCTGTTTTTCCTCTTCGTCATTTTTTGCTAGAGTAGCTACGTCTGCCATTGCTGATGCTGCCGCCGCCACCGACGAAGCTGTGTTTAGAATTCTCGTTGAAGTTGGTGGTACAATTGCTGCTCCTGCTACTGAAGAAGAAGACGAAGAGGCAGCAGCCGGAAGGGATGTTGATTCAGGCAAGATAGTCCCATCAGCTTGCATGAAATTCCCTATACTGTTATTTCCTAATGGGACCAAAGAAACCTCATCTACGTCCATTTTCATTGGCGATGCTAAAGGAAAAAGTTGATATTGGAGCTGCTGGTCTTGTCGCAATGCGTAAATCGTCTTGTTCCCAGTTTCCTCCATAGTTTTCAACAAGGACTCCTCAAGTTTCTTTATACACAATGCAATGAAATTTTTTTGTTGTTATCTCTTGTGTTTTTATACGGAAAACATAACGTACAAAAAAGTTTCTCTATAAAAAACGTATATGACATTAGCAGCAGCAGTGCAGTTCCGGAAAAGCCGTTTTACTTTTTTTGTTATACTTAAGGAATAAAAATTAAATTAAAAGGGAAAGAGGAAAGAAGAATGTCAGTACAAATTGGACCCCCTCTACGACTAGTTCCATTCATGCTTTACCAGAATTAGTGAAGCCATGCTGAAATCATATTTTCTCATTGATAACATTCTTTACACTTTATCAGCTATGAAATTTTGAACACTTTCCACATAGCATCTATTAATTATGACATCGAATGTAGTGTGTGCACCGGGTAGATAAAAAAGTATAAACCATTTAATGTCACGGATGCATATCACTATACTGTACTCATTGTCAGTGCCACTAGTGCCAGCAGGTTAACGCGTACATATAGGCTGCTGAGTGGTGGTAAAGGGAAAAAATACTTTACTCTAAAAAGTTATATTGAACAATGATAAAAATATGTATCAGTACTATCATATTAAAAGAATTTTTACTTTAATTCATGGCCAAGAGCAGAGCACATTTTATAACAAAATACTTTTTCACACTCTTTCTATCTCGTATATTATGCAACGACATCATAATATCCAGTTTTTTTGCGTTTCTTGCCATAGAAGATAATATGCCTTGCGCCTATAAAACGCTTGCCAATTTTTATATTTCCTCCTTTTATCCTTTAATAGATGGGTAGGCTGTTGCAACATGACTATCTCAAATTGCATTTAATAGGAATTTGTGTGCCTCATGCAGTTTTATGAGATCCTGCCCGTCTTTTCCTGTTGGGGCGATTGAAAATACATTATCAAAAAGCATGGATGAATTCATGCAAAAAAAGCAAGTTCATGTCGTCATATTTTTCTTTTCATGTGCTTCTCATACAAAATAATGGCAAAGCTACTTTTTCTCCGACTTTTTTTGTTCAAGTTGTGGCATGGCCTGGCATCATCATAGGAAAGAAACTGGCAAAAGTTTACATATAAAATGTGGTAGTGGTGGTGGCTTGTCAAAAAAGTAAAAGTAATATTGAGGAACAGATGAAGTATAAAATCTGCTCTTCAACACACAACGCCAACTACTTACATGCAACTACTTTTGCTGCTGCGTTGTTTGTAATGTTTGAAAGTTTCCAGAGTGGTAAAAATCATGTATCCAGCTGATTCGTGCTGATAGGATGATGGCGTTTTAGACAGGGAAGGATGATGTGATGTGTGATAGATGCGTTTTATAGCACTGCTGACAGACGGTACAGAAGCAATAAGCCCCTACATGATGATACCCACATGCATGCTTTCATTCAAAAACTGAATCTGAAATCTAGCTAAACATTTTCTGTCAAGTAGTTAGTTGAGGTAAAGTTACAAAGATAAATTGGCAAGGCACGAAATGTAGAGATTGGAACAAGGAGAAGAACATGCATAGTCGATAGTGGAAAAGTCGTCGAGTTGCAATGCAAAGCAAAAAAATAATCAAAGTATGTAACAAAAGTATTTTTGTTGTTGCAAAAGTAGAGATAGTTGGTCTAAAAAGCGAAAAAAAGATTAGTACTCTTTATAGTAGAAAACTATTTTATATTCTGCATGTATTAAAGTAGTTTGTTTGCTTATAAATAAAGGGAAGCAGATGCCCCGATTCCTCAGAGGGCACTATAACTGACGAGTAAAGTGAACAAAGTATGAAAATTGCAATCACATTGCTCTGTCGCTACCCTAATGACATTGACAAAAAGTTTTCACAACGAGAAAAGAAGAAAAATGTGATAAGGACGAGGAATATAACTTTACTTTTTTAAAAAGTAAAAAAGTTATTTCCGTACTTTTAACATGATTTGCAACGAGGAGTTTGCGCAGCAAAAAAAACACTAAGCTCATATTAGGTTCATCATGATGAAAGTTTTTGTACAGAAAAATATAAATAATAATCTAACCTGAACATTGTAAATTGCCTGCACAGAAGCCTGGCCAACATCTCCCAGTTCTAAACGAGACGCTCTTTAGCTCACTCAAAACCTATGCATAAAATAGGCCGAAAAATTCTCAATTTCTGAAATCCTAAAAAAGGAAGAAAACAAGTCGAGTCAATTATTTTTTTATTACCTCATTAGAAATTCCAACAGACTTGTCCGTTTGCTGAATGGTTTCCTTTGACAAGTCCAACAGAATTTGTGTGCTAGAAAAAAAGTATGTATCTCTCTTTTACTTTCCTTGTTTGTGTAACAGAAAGGCTCAAATGAATAGAGTTACACAATAGACTCGTTTGGGGTTTTAATGTCTTGATTCTTCTTACGATACAGCCGACTGAATAAACTTTTTCTATTGCAGTGTCTATGCGGTCACTCATCGTTTCCATTTCCGACTCAAGCCTCTCTTCCACTTCCGTCAGTCGTGTGGACTCCTTTGCTATATTGGCGGCTGGAGATTTGAAACGATTAACATTAAAGCAACCGTAACACACTCTATATAGCTTTTGCTGCTTCATTTACCAACCGTTTGCCTCTCACTCACCCAAAGATCTAATTTCGTCCAGCACAATATTGAACTTTGTTTGTTGTTTAATTGATTCGGTTTGTAGGGACTCTTGCGATTCCCGTAATTGAGCGAGCTGTAAAACAGTAAAAGTATGATGACCATATTAAAGGTCACGCATCACTTAACCCCTAAAAAGTTTATAAACCCTCTAGTCTGTTGTGAGTTGTGAGAGCAGACAAGATCATAAATGGGTGCTTACCTGGCCTAGTAATGTGGAAAGATGAGCATCCAGTCGTACAAACCGAAATGCCTGTGTTATTACATCCGCGTTGTTTTTCGACATCTGCAAAAGATTCAAAACTTGGGTAACCAAACTTTTATCCTCAAGGTCTTTCTCTGAAGGGGCCACATCTCCAGCAGAAGTTCCCATGATCCTCACAACATTATTTAACGTTTCCAGCATTTCTTGATGTTCTCGTGTCTCTGTTGAAAACTTTGCAGCAACTCCATGTCCATCACCGCCGCTGCTATTTTCACCATCCCCAGAGTGATTGTTGTACGCATCTGTCAATGATCCTGCCTGCAGTATTTTATGGAGATGATTATGCGAGAAGGAGTGTTAAACACGGTTTTATGCCACTTTATACAACCAATCTTTTGACTCTTCCTTTCAACACTTGATTACACCTACCTGATGTCGATGATGCCTCAGCAGTTCCAGGGATCTTGCTGGTTGACGATGTTGGTCCCCCGCGGTTGTGTATCTTAACACGAAGAACGCTATGAACAAGCATTTTAATTTACTAAAATGTTTCGCTTTCAAGCAGCAAGCTTCTCTCTGAAACATTTTTCTTAAGCAGTGAATAGACTACTAAATTTCACTCTGTAATTACTGATTACCAAGTAATGACACTCTCACTTTACACATAATAAGCTGATTTTGTGTATCCAGTTTATTTACTTTGAGCAGTTGTATGCAATGCTCGCATCCACATGAGAGATTAAATGCTTAACTTAATGAGTTTTAAGAGTGAACACCTATGACTCTTTCAGAGGACTAACAAGAAACTCCAGTTCGCTCAGAAACAGAGCAATGCTTTCATTTTAATTTTTTTGACTCCCTTTTTTATGCGTGTCGTATGTCATCATTACAAAAACAGGCTTTTAAAAAACGTTTTTGGGAGTGCATCATGAATACACACGCTTTTAGAAACTGCCTTAAAGAAACTTATATTATACACAAGACAGGTTCACAGTTCTTATTATTGCATGTCTGCTATTTGGCTCCTTCCTTGTTCCGTGGCAGCAAAGTAAAAAAATAGTGTGCAATGTGCCAAAGACGACTGTAATTGAGCTACCATGCGCTTTTTTATATCTATCATTGAATATCTTTCGGCAAAATCTTTTCCTTCACGCATATTTACATCTCATCCGTAGGTATTATCCCTCTCACACAACACTGACTTTTAATATGTCTCTTATGGCTGTATCTGTGGTTTATCCAGCATTTTTTGNGTCTCTTATGGCTGTATCTGTGGTTTATCCAGCATTTTTTGTTCTTGTTCCAAATTCATGACTACTGAGATGAGCACTTTTTCATTTTCAAGTTCAGAAAGCTGCCAGTAGAATGAATGCAAAAAAATAAGTTCTTGTTGATGTTCATCTGCATATAGACTAGTGAAACGACAATTATGTTTCGGCGACGCGTTTAAAAGTCTTGATCTTTTACACTTGCAGCAAAAAAGAGCATCATCTGCCATCCTCTAATTTTTTTTAAGTCATTTGGTTTAGGTGATATGGCTTTTTATGTGTCGAGTGGGTAATCTTGCATTTATTTTGTATTGTGCCCCACACTATTTACTACTGTGTAATCTTTGTAGGTAATTTGTGCACTTCAGCATCACTAAAAGCTAGGGAGAGAGAGAGAGGTATCCCTACTAACCAGAGAGGGTTAACCACATTTCCACATCAAGAAGATGAACGTTGCACTTTGAAAACAAATTCTGTGCATTTTGCGTAGCTGCGTAGTTGAGTGAACGTAACTGAACGGAACTAAAATGGCAGCTCTTCCGTGCAGCTGTCCAGGCAGAAAAACTGAAAACCATATATTTATACAGTATTTTATGTAAGATTTTGGTCTTCCATAATTCCATTTTGTCTTAATTTCAGGAAGAGCTAAAAGCTTGTGTCAAACCGGTTTTTTAAAAGCTTTTAGTTATTTTTCTTTTAAGAAATTTCTTGCTTAAAATTTTCCATTTCTTAACCGGAAAAGCCTTTAAAGTTTCTCATTATAAGATTTAGATTTCAAACTTTTATCATTTTAACCTACTCATCAAGTAGTGTATTGTCCAGGAATACCTTACGGACATGTATACCAATCTAATTGCATATAGCTTCGTCCCGTCATCATCAAGGGTCAATTAATCAGTTGATGAAAATCAATAGACTAAATTTGCACTCAAAAATGAGGCTTTCTTCACATGAAAACTGAATTGTCTAGTGTTTTATCGTATTTTTTAGTTTAAATTACTGAATGAAAATTTTAAAAGTTGCTAGTTATTACACATTATGGGTTAGAATTATCCTCCACCTAATGTCATTCATTATCTATTCTATTCATTCTTTGCATCGACACACTAAAAATATTTGCGAAAATTGCATGAAGGTAGGATATAAGATCATTCATTTAGTATTTCCACGATTGATTG